>JAVQKC010118995.1:0-39623 GCA_036025475.1 Philypnodon macrostomus
AAAAGTCTTTGCTGGACCTTTTTCAACTGTTGCACACAGGTACATATCATGAAGATGCAGAACTGGATTGAGTTTGGTACATCTTCGATTAATGACAATTAACTAATGAATGCCCTGATGCACTTTAATTAATCCTGCTGAACATAAACAAAATTGCATGAATTTTGGCACAGTGATCTGGGCTAGTGTATATTTAATGTACATAGGCAAATTACAGAGGTCAATATTAAAAAATGCCTCAATAGCGCCCCCATGTTTATGACCTCTATGGGACTCTGGACACACTTACTTTGGCAGAAATGAAAGAAATAGATACTTTGCCCGATTAGGCTCAAACCTGAAATACTTAATTACCCCCGGCCCTGAACACATCTGACCAATATGATTCCAGTAACATTTTGAGCGCCCCCTAGAGACTGAAAGAAGAATGTAGTTTTAGGGAAATGTTTTACCAAATTTGGCAAAAAACATGCTTCACAAACATCATGGTTTGGGGCTTTAATTGCGTGTTAACAATTGTTCGTTAACAATATAAAAACCCTTAGAAATCACACAATGTCTGATTAAGGTGCCTGTATGGGGGCGTTTCGCCGATATATACCTTGCTGTTGGGTAAGACAGCATAGGCCTAGTTACTCTATATAGTGCTTTCCAGTGTTACTCAAAGTGTTTACATTGCATTATTCATTTGCTCTTCACTCCAAGTGGTGGTAAGCTACTTCTTTAGCCACAGCTGCCCTGGGGCTCAATGACAGAGACGTGGTTGCCATTCTGTGCAACAGCCCCCAAACACCTTTCACACATGGACCAAGTAGGTGAAGTGTCTTGCCCAGGGACACGACAGTATGCAAAGGGGACTTGAACAGGCGACCATCCGTTTGCTTTTGCCCCCAATTAAACCATAACTAAATTAGGTATAAACTCATGGACTTATGGACTCAATATAGAAGATGATCTAATAAAATTGCACTGGATGTTTCAAAATCCAAAATGTATGATGCTTGAAAAACGTGATTTACTACTTTGACCCCGTATGACATGTGGCCTGGAGCTTTCACTGGGTGGCACCTAAAGATTGGTGGAGATCAACCGCGCAGGGAATTTTAGCGACCTGAGCATATCCACATCATCCAAATCAAAAAGTGATGTACAACTGAGATGTCATCTTTACGGGTTTGAAGGTCATTTTACCAACATCTGCACATCTGCAAGTCATTTCGGTGTGCATTACATTTTTATCTTTTATCATAAACATGAGCAAACCAGGGCTAAATAAGGTCTGAATCAGAACTAGATCACGTATAAAGAAAAACTAACCCAGAGACAGATATGAACCATGTCTGAACAAGGTCTAAACCCAATATGCCTTATCTTATACTGTATGAAAACATTTATGTTGCTCAGGGCTAAGCTACTTCTTGGTTTAAATCCTAGTTTAGTCACATTGTTTGGCCTATAGCATTGTGAATCTTGAACAAAACACGCCTCGAGATAAGAGATCTTGATGCACTGACAGAAAAGAAAATAGGATTTAGAAATATACGTCTGATAAACCCTATAAAAGTGCACCCTCTGAATTATGCTTCAGGTTTGTTGAGCAAATGCCTCCCCACAGATCAGCCTAATCCCTCTATTCCTCAAAGTCTCTTGTCAAAAATAGTGCCAGATGTCGCGGTGTGAGGACTCGGACCCCAAAGAGGGTGGACAGTGGTGTTTTTGCACTTGTTTGTGTTTGTCTACACCCTTACGGCCCCTGTATGTGACACAATCCCCTCTGCGATTAGTGGAACAAATGTCGCATTACAGCTGCTGTTCGGCCATTTGTAAAGCTTTCATGTCCTGCTTGCCTTTTCAGAGGGAGATGATCTCATTACACAGCGCCCTATCTGTTTATGTGTGTGTGTGTGTGTGTGTGTGTGTGTGTGTGTGTGTGTGTGTGTGTGTGTGTGTGTGTTAAGTCACTGTTATCTCCCCAGCATCTGTTATGGCTTCAAACCATGTGATGTAGAGCCCCTAATAAATAAGCTGCTGTTTAATCACTATAGAAAAATATGGAAATTCTACTCACTTATATATTACGTCATGAAATGTGTAAATAGTGTCTGTCGTGTGTCTAAATGGGTAAAATTAGACAATTACATTTTAATGGTAGAGTAATTGATGTATTGTTCAGAAAAGTACCGGAGTTGCCAGTTGTGCAATACCATTTGATCAACTCAGAATCAGAAATAACACGTCTGTTATGGGTCGTAGGCGTGGTACACCCTGGGCAATGACCTGTTAGTTGCAGGGCTGACACAAAGACAAACAGAGATAGCCGTTGACTTACACATTCATGGACAGTTTATGAGTTAATACTGATGTTTTTGGGAAAATGTGAAACCCATAGTAACACAAGCCGATGTATTTAGAGATGGCAATGCAAATAATTGTGTTTCTTATCTAAAGTCTCCATGTTAAAAAAATAAACTCTAACTAACAATATCACTATGTATTGTATTTTATTTGATTGAAAAATGTAACTAGTCACCTTTACAACCAGGTGTAACATTTTGTGACAGTAAACATTCAATTAGTGCATTTCTTATTCCGTGTGTACCAGCTTATACAAAAACAGGAAGACAATACTCACAAAGACACACACAGGAGGCGAGGGTAGACTGCAGAGTCAATGTGTTTCCTCTTTGATACGAAGGTGTTTTCATTAGCACGGCAAACTGACAGAGAGAGCATTCCTAATTACTGTCAGTCCCGTCGGGAGCAGCAGTACAGGCTAAATGAGCAGCAGGATTTTACATACACACATCAGCCTCACTGAGTCCTGGGTTAGTCCTGAGCTAGACCTGGATACACCTTTCTAGTTTGGTTTAGTCTTGGTTTAGACCTGGATTAGTCTTGGTTTAGACCTGGATTAGTCTTGGTTTAGACCTGGTTTAGTCTTGGTTTAGACCTGGTTTAGTCTTGGTTTAGACCTGGATTAGTCTTGGCTTAGACCTGGTTTAGTCTTGGTTTAGACTTGGATTAGTGTTGGTTTAGACTTGGATTAGTCTTGGTTTAGACCTGGTTTAATCTTGGTTTAGACCTGGTTTAGTCTTGGTTTAGACCTGGTTTAGTCTTGGTTTACACCTTAAGTCATATTTTTCATTTAGTCCTGGTTTAGGTTAGGCTTAATTAGTGTTAGGTTAGACCTTAGTCTTGCGTGTACCCTTTGCCTGTGGTTTGGACATAGTTTTGCTTTGCTTTAGTCCTGGTTTATTCTGTGACTTATCTTTCAGAAAACACTTTAGCTGGGCTGGAGCCACGCTAGAATAAGCCAAACAATGCCCCTGTACAGAGCGCTGGATTCCATCCAGAGAAGCTCACCGCAGTCTCAGGTTGTGCCACAAACTAATGGAAGCGTGGTGTGTTTGAGTGCACTTAGACAGTTGGACAGCGCAGCGCTTAGGGACGCGCGATTTCCACGCTCATTTGGGAATTCAAACTGGCAACCGTAAAGTCCATTTGTCTGGCTGTTTAATAAGGCACTTTTAGTTTTTATGGCTGGAAAACACAACTTGTTAGCAAAGTTTATAGTCCAATTTATGTGCAAATAAAAGTAGCTAGAACGCTCCGTGCATACAAATACACCAGGAGGCACTCATTTAGGATTTGTTAGCTTCTGTTTCAAAAGCCAATAGGGATCTTAAAGTGCATTGGATGTAAGGAGGACGATGGGGCCGTGGTGCTTTTGCAGACACACAGTAAGAGTGTGATCTTAATTATCCTGATGTGGAATAGTAGAGATGGGCTCACAGAAGGCCAGAGGGGAAACAAGCAGGAGATCATTAAGGCTCCAAAACACACAAGCATGTGAATTAATGTACCTGCTCGAGCATGGAGCCACTTTACATGGCACCATTAACATCAATGTCCAATCTAAGCATCTTCACCAATTTATCTGGTGAGAGGTTAAGCAATATTACATAATACTGTCACATTAACCAGTTCATTTTGGTTTTATATGTGGTAAGCAGACAGGGTGAGTACTTTACATAGGGTTAGGGTTATTATATTAGGGATATTCTGACTAGTCTCTCGTGCTTAGGGAAACTATAGGAATTGGGTATGGTAAGATATATTATGTAAGATATATTATATACAGTTCATTCAGTTCTCCAAACATATGCATTTTTCTGGATGGTGGGAGGATGATGGAGTACCCAGACAAAAACTACAGACACCGAGACTCCACGCTCAGAGACTATGTGTCAGCCAGCCCTAGTTCCCAGCCCACAGTCTCCTTACTAGAAGACAGATGCACTAAACTCTCTGCAGTTGAATTTAAAGGCTCAGATTGAAATATTAAACACATGATTGAAAACCCCCTGTTCATTGTCAGGCATCTCCTACTTGCATGTATAAAGTGATCGTCAACTATATTTCAAATACACAAATTTCACTACAGATTTGGTGACGCAAGCCTGGAAAACATCGGTACACTCTGCCGCTGTTAATCAAGTGGTTAAATGTGGGTCAGAGTGGATTATTTCACCAGTGACACGTGATTAGTGCAGGATTATGGGAGCCGACGCGCACGCTCGCAGTTCACCGTGCACTTTAATTCTTGTGAGTTCTTGTGTGATGGTGAACGGAACAATAACCTGGAGAAGTGCAGGAAATAGAGGAGGCAGGCACAGTAGTGAGTAATGACCATGTGCAATCTGGTGCTTGTGGAGGATATTGAAGAGCGCAGGTTGAATTCACTTGGCCTTGGACAAACACATGGGATGCTTTTTCTTCAGCTGCTAAAACGGCATACTTTACTCAACGCAGACGCAGTGAGGCGTGGGCCTGTTTGAATGAGGAGCTGTCCATGGTGCTGAACTCAGTTTGGAGCTTTGCGTGCTGCCTTTTCAATCACAAATCATGCAGTTCAATGAAGCTAGCCCAAAGATTTTATTTCGATATGCCTGAGTAGGTAACTTATATATGTGAGAAACATCTACATTCACAGGAGGTCACATACGTCATTCATAGATATAGAGATCTGTTTTTTCTAATGCTGTGTTATATCATTTCCCGGCATTGACTGTTGCCTGTTCACATATTTCAACACTAAATGCCTTCAGTGAAGCTATGAAGACAGAAACCTAAATGGTGACACACTAAGGACAAAGGGCAGACAGTATTTTGCTTAAATTAAGTGACTGTAAAACAAACCTCTTTTTGTGCTCATTAGTGTGGATAAGACAAACACATAGCTAAGCATCTTGCCTGCTATTATTTTTTCTCTATTTTTGTGTTGGCTTTGCACCTAAAATATATATCTCCAACCAAGGAGTAAAATAGAACATAAACAAAAATTACACTTAGCTTATAAAAGTTCCTTATTCATTCACTTACATTCTTATGGTGGGGCCAATCAAAACGAATACACTATCAGCACTTCCACTGAACTTCAATGGTGGTATCAACTCAATTAAGATCCTATGTGTAAAAAAAATAATTTGATTTCCACTTAGACCCAAAAGCTAGCGCACTCCTCCGCGATATCATCACATGAGCGCGCCCGAAGTCAAGGAACAGTGAAAAAAAACAACCCCCTACTTCAGTGTGCGTGTCGCTTATGCGCAAACAGAGAAAGCGAGGGAGAGAGAGAGAGAGAGAGAGAGAGAGAGAGAGAGAGAGAGATCCGCGCGATGATAATTGCACTGGAAGCAAGATAACACGCGCAGACTCCACGAGAAACCAACTCCAGACCCGCGTCACAGGAGTCGCACGATATGAGCCAAAGTCCGCACCGCAGCGATCCTCATCAGCTCTGACGTCCAGCTTTGGCAGATGCTCAGACTGTTTCCATCCAATTACAATGGACGAGCCCCAGAAGCGGCGTGGACCCTAACTGAGCTGCTCTAGCACACACACGACGCACAGAGAGGCGGCGGACGGAGGAAGGAGCGGGGACGAACAATGAGCACTGGGCTCTCTGCCGTGATTTAAACCAGGATTCATCCTCGTTGTTTTGGAGTAGGTGAAGAGAAGGAAGCAGGGCAAATAAGGTAAGCGGGGGATGGCAGTGCGTAATGGATGTAGCTTTACAAATTCACTCCACGTAAAGTCTTGTTAGTCTTTAAGTTTTCTATTTTGGTCTGTTTTGTGAGACGTACGAAGTGTGTTTGACCACGTGGTAAAATTGGATAATGCATTTCCTTTGTTTGCTTTGGAGAGTAAAGTAGGAACGTCATTAATAATTCCACATTAAGCGTCGCTCGAGCCACACCAGAGTCAGTTGAGGGGACTTCATGTTGAGATTCTAGCTGGCTACAGTCCGTTCGACCTGACTTTTGTTTTGTTTTAGTAGTGACATGCTTCAATGTTGAGTGAAAGTTATCGAACACATTGAGATACATTGGTTTTCTGTTTAAAGTCTGTTCATCAGTGGGTAAGGCTAGGCCACTGTAGGCTCTATCATGCACAATAACATCATCTGAATTACATTTTATGAGCTAAAGATATATGTACTATTATTAATGTAGTCTATGTCCTGTTAAATAAGTAATTCAGCCACCAGCCAGTGTTGTGCCTACAGGTCTGATTGAGGGGGTTGCGTGAGGTTGGGCATCCAGTGTAAAACTCACCAAGTGATTTTCTATGGTGATCCAGGAAGGGAGATGACATATTATTTCATGGCTGAGCAAAACAGTCACTATTTTACTGTCTGAATGGGATCTGCATGCCAACTGACACATTTATGAATTGGCCTATGTAACTAACTGTACAGTAATGTGAGTGTGTGATGTTATTCAAGCACACTTTAAACTAACATAAGTACACACAAGTATTTTTGCAACAATTTGACCATATTCCTTCAGAAGGCCCATTTAAACTTGAAATGGAGTGAATGAATATACATGGTTGTACAGTCTCCTAAATCGCAAACTGTGGGATCATAATGAAAAGTACAATGAGCCTATTGCTGAGCAGACACATCATGGGCGATTGCATAACATACTCACTATAGACCAGCCAGGGCATCTGCTGATCTGCTCAACCCAGCTCAGTAGATACATGTGTCATTTCTGTTGTGGTAAATGATTATTAGCACATCACAAAACCAATGCTCGGATTCAGGTCGTCTTTGTGTTTGTTGCAGTCACTGCTGTGCTGCATTATGGCCATCTCTGAATAGATTTTTAGAAACAAATTGCACCAATTTGTGTGCAATGGAGCCGGTGTTTTCAAACCTCACTGGACCATAAAAAGCTGTGATCAAATGTGAGTAAAATAATACGATTTCACAGAAGTATTGCAGAGCACAGTCCACTTTGTCCGTGAAGAGAAAAAACAGTGGAGAAAGAAGATGCAATTTTTGTAAAATAGTTGCAGGTGTGGTTCAAGGAGCCATTTGAAGTCAGTTTTTGTTTTAGCTCAAATACTATTACATGTAAAAATCAAAAGTCAGTTTTTGTTTTAGCTCAAATACTATTACTGAAGTACATGTAAAAAAAACGAAATAATGACTCAAGTGGTACAAAAAAAAAGTATTTGGTAACAAGGCTTAATGAAGTACTCACAGTTTGAACATGATCTGATCAGAGTTAATGTTATTCTGCAGATGAAAACAGTTCTGCTATTTTGGAACAATTAATTGAAAAGTGCAAATAATCTCACTTTAAACATAAAGCCGATGCATAACATAATGCAGAGCAGGTAGACAAAATCTGTACTCAAGAAAGAGTATTGTTATATTAATAATTAGTATAGTTATTTCAAAAAAATTACTCAAGGAAATGAGTAATTGTATCTTGATAGTACCCACTTGCTACCTAGATCTGACTATTTGTAACTCTTTGGCGTGTAAGTATGCAGAGATGTCCCTGTGGTTAATTGCTATTCTGCACATGAACAGTGTAGAGAGGCCCCTGGATAGAAACTCGTTTGTTTAACTCGGGGTGGAGTATGTGTCTTGTGTTGGATGGATCTGCGCAGACAAGTTGAGCTCTTACTTTGTTAAATTTTTATCAGCTTCTGTCTGCTAGAAAATGACTAAAATCACATCCGAACCTCAATTCTGCCCCAGACTGCTGCAGACATCAGAATAGCAGATAATACAGTTTGGGGTTTGAGGGGTGTTGGTTTTGAGTAGACGGGGTGACATCATTGTGTAACTATTTAATATGTCCACCACTAAAACACACCACTACATGTCAATATGAAGCATGTATGAGTTATGCTGCTGTTACTGACTGTATAGTGATTGTTAGTCTCTTTTCACAGTACACATCGAGTGTCCTTCAAATTTTGTTCACCGGTTGAAACCAACTCTTATTATGCTGTAGTTTATATTTAGGGTGATTTTTTTTATTGTTCATGTAAGAATATTTTTTATACATATATATTCACACTTATGCATGCTGATCTTTATCTTCTATTATTTATCTATTTTTTATTTCTATTTTATTTTTGGCATCCAGTCCGGGCAGCGAAGTACGAATTTCCTACTGTGCATATGACAATAAACACTTTGAATCCTTGAGTCCTTGAGGTGACGGTGCTAACCACTTTACCACTCTGCTGCCAGTCTATAGCATTAGACAATCTTTATTCAGCCTATTTTTTATGAATTTTCTTCAAGTATATTTGATCAACTTTAATTCCACCACAGTTACACTAAGAGTTTTGATTATGCAAGCTCTGGAAAATATAGCATGTGTGGGCTCACACCTGATGATAATTCTACTAGGGATGCTCAAATTTCTTGGCTGATACTGATTCCGATACTGATATTTTGTGTGTGTATATTTAATTTTTATTAGGCTATGCGTTTCTTGAATGACCAACAGGTTACCATCAGTCACCTGTACAGTCCGACACCGGTATTAGTCAAAAATGTAATTATACTGATGTTGAGCTGATATATCTGTGCATAACTAAAAATCTACAGAACCTAATTTCTGGCCCAGGCTACCACCGAGAGACAGCAGCAGACCAGCAGTAAAACAGCCAGTCCCGTTGAACCGGCACATTCACGGGGTAACCACAGGGTGCCGTTCAATGTGTGTATGACATTAATTTGACATCTACCGCTTGCAGTGCACCGGAGTTATCACTTCCATAAAAAGTCATCACATTTCAACAAGTCTGCTTCTATTACACATTGCCACACAACAATGTAGTGGGATAATAAGGAACCATTATCAAAGTGTGGTTTTCATAATATTTCCAGACAGGCACATACTTAAAGACCTTTATTGCTGCTTGTGCCTTTACTCCCAATTGATGCAACATAAAAAAGTCATTCAATGGACTCATATGAAAGTCTTGGGCACATACAATAAGCCTTTTTGTGCTCATTAGTGTGGATAAGACAAATCTATATTGGCGTATACATAGCTAAGCATCTTGCCTGCTATTATTTTTGCTCTATTTTTGTGTTGGCTTTGGCAATGCACCTAAAATGCCTATCGTATGTGAACAAAGGACTTACTCCCAATTGATGCAACATAAAAAAGTCATATTTACAATTCAGATCAACTCATCTGAAAGTCTTAAGCACATACAATAAGCCTGTTTCACACTGTCTATTTATGCTCATTAGTATGGAAAAGACCTATATTGGCTTATGCATAGCTAAGCATCTTGCCTGCTATTATTTTTGCTCTATTTTTGTGTTGGCTTTGGCTATGCACCTAAAATGCCTATCTTATGTGAACAAAGGACTTACTCCCAATTGAAGCAACATAAAAAAGTCATATTCACAATTCAGATCAACTCATCTGAAAGTCTAAGGCACACACAATAAGGCAGCTGCGTATGACAAACAAATATAAAATGCATGAATCAAAATTGAGGAACAGTATTATGTCTGAAAAGAGTTTTCAGCATCATAATAGATAAAGATGTGACCATCTAGCAGCAATGCAGAGGTATACAGCCAGACACGATTGTTTGTCAAATGTGCTTCCGTCAGAACAATGCATAAGAAAGAGCTAAGATTAGTGGGGTTTCAAGTTGATAGATGAAAATGGAGCAAAAAATATCAAATGAAAGCAGTCATATTACTTTGGCATAATCCAGTGACCGACAGTGGAAGCTGCTGTGAATAAAGTTGCAGTGATCGATTACATCCCCCGGCCATGGTGTGTGGCTCAAGAGACATGTTTGTTTGTTGTGTTGTTAGATACATTAAAAGGCAATTATCAAAATTATGACGAAATCTTTGGGGAGATTCTGTAGTTGTGGTTATAGTTTCAGTAGGCATAATGAATAAATGAGTCACATTAACTGCAAAAAAGCAGTCACAATAAATAAAATAAATATAATGCAGCATCTCGAAAATCTAATTAAAAGCCAATAAAGGATAATGGATTAATTCAATGTTCAACTTATCTGCTGCTATTCAACACCACCTCGAGTTATTAGACAACTATTATGATAAATAAAAAGTAAAAATGTATTTATTTGATCTCATTTACCTTTCTGACCTCAATTCAGCTACCTTTTACTGTACGCCCAATTGCCAACAAACCAACAAAACCCTCTCAATATGAACAAGCTTGGCTGAATTACTGCGATGTCTACACATATTTGATATTGAACGTATAAAGCTTAACAAAAATGTTTCTGCTTCTGATCTTGATGGCTCTTCAGTCAATATGCTGTCTGTTATTAGAAGCTATCTGTATATTATGTAAAAATACACGCAGCACTCAAAGCTTTCTTCTGCTCATTGCCAGTCCAATCCAAATGTCATTTCTTAATTACAGATGGGTTTTACTTGCAAATACGATTCAATAAGATGGTAAAATGCACATTTCAACAGAGCCCTTTCATGCAGCAAATGCAGTGTTTTTATCATCAGGCCTGACACGTCTCTCACTTTATTTATACTTTGTTTATAAATCACATAACACATAATGAACTCCACTTTCTATTTGTAAGCTATTAGTCAAATATTAATTAGTTGTTATGAATTGTCTTTACTCTAGATTCTCCTTGGCAAGAGTTCAGTCATCCAATGGGACTGTTTTAATTTAGTATAGCCATTAATTAGTGTAGAATTTAAATAGAAGAGCTGAGCGGTATCATAATGTTTTCCTTTGTTGTATACCAAGTTCATTTAAGTCAAAAACAAGATTTCTGTAGATAATGTGGTGCTTTGGGGGGGGTTCCTGTGTTACTGCGGGTTTTTCTCCAGGATCTCTGGAGTCGCCCAAGGCTGGCATGTTAGGAGAGTTGGTGAATCTATATTGACACTAGTGAGAGTGGAAAAATAGGAATGACTACAGTTGCTTCAGATGTCGCTAGACAAAACAGTTAGCTTACATCAGTAAATCTGGTTTGTTTTTCAGTCTTACAACATCCACAACAGTGGCTTCATGCCCGACATCTCTGGCACAGCAGTTTATTATCTGTTCTCTTAAAAAGCAAAGCTTTATTGAGTTTGCCTCTGTTTGGGAACTTAAATGCTCTGCTTAAGAGAGTGGCAGAATGCTTTAACTCAGTGGGGTATAACCATCGTTGTAGTTCGACCTAGGAACACACAAACAGACATCCATGTATTGTTCAGTAACAAGACACATACAATGATTTGATTCTTCGTTTCCCTCCAAAGACAGTTACAGATCTGTCGTCCACAAACATTCATATGTGCCTACATGGCCCAGATCGATACACCAGGAGGCCCTGCTGGATGCGGTAATAGTGGAAAAATAAAGAAATCAATGCAAGCCTATTAACCAGACCGAGCTTCCTCTATAGCCTTCTCACACAAAAACCTGTGAGTGCATGGCTTCCTCTTTTAACTTGATGTGTGTCTTTGAATGATGGCTGCTGCTTGGTTATGCAGGGTGTGCGAGTACATAAACATCTGTGTGTTATCCCCGTGTATGTGTGTCCCTGTTGGTGGCTAGGGCTTGTGTACAAGTTCTACTTTGCCGCCGCCGTGCTCTGCATATTTATAAATGTAGGTGTACTGTGTTTTTCTACCACGGCCGTGAGACTATCGCTCAAAGTCAGTGTGTTACTCTTGGGTTAGTCCTAAAAACTGTAGGGCAGCATAAGTCCTTACTTGTCTAGTCTTGGTTTAGCCCTAGTTAAGTTCCAGTTTAGTCTTGGTTTAATATTATGAAATAGATCTATCAGCGCTGATCATATCAATCATTATCTCAATACTTTGCATGCATTTGGAATACTGTCCACTTCCACCGTAAAGTGGCACAGTTTGGTTCCAGTGCCTCGGCCTCTCAGTCTATTCGCAGACAAAAGGGATGCACTGAGACAAATGATTTAGCACCTGTCAGTCACAGCAGAAGGACGAGAGAATGAGAAAAGAAAAGAGGTCAGAGTCAGGCGTGAAATATGACCGAGGCTTTCACAGGATTCATACACTGTCACATGTTAGCATTGCTTTTACAATATATACAAAAAACAATTGAACTTTTCAGTAGTTTGGCTTGTTCAGAACTCTATTACCAGTTCATGATTCAAATTCAACAATCCATCTTCTTCTACTGATTCATTTTAGGGGTCACAGAGCAACACTGAGCAACTATGGGCCTAAGGTGGGACACATCCATCCCTCACTCAGTGCAGAAGGCTACTTTCACTTGGGTAAATTTTGGAACACTTTTAATAGCCTTTTATTTTAAGACAATTGAGTTCATAATTAGTCTGTTTTTACAGTGTTTGAGCGGCGCGAGCGCGAAATAGACCAAAGCCAGACGAAAAATACAAACTTTGAGACAGCCGTTAAACTGAATTTATGATTTACCTGAGGGTTATCACATCGCTCAAAGTCCTGCCAGCAATTCTCCTCAGGAAATGACAGCTTCTATTTCTGTGTGAGTTGTTTGCCTTTTACACTAAGTCTAACAGGAACTGTGCGTGGCCTTCGGGGCCCAACAGCAGACCTTCCCTCATCTCCGTAGTTACCATAACAACAGATAAGGCCAACCTGCTCCGGTGGCAGCTCGGGGAGGTGAACTTTGCTTCTGCCTCTAGCATTCTGGATGTCTGTGTGCTGCGTGGCTATCACATCAATACCAACTATAGGGCAACTGTACAATATTAGAAATATTTAGGTGTGAATCAAACACTAAAGACTAAACCAGGAACAATTCAGAACTAAATGAGGCCCAACCAGGATTAACAGGACTATTACAGTATCAAGACTGAACTAAACCTCAATCAAGGAATCAGACCACAAGTGTAATTTATGACTGTAACTTTGAGAAAAAGACAATTATGTTTCTGCAAATACTTGTCAAAACAGGGTGTAGGTAAAACCCTAAAGGCTCAACCTGCACCAAACCTGGTCAAGACTAGAGCAGGGCTAAACCAGGTAGTAAACCCTATTATTGGCTTGGAAAATTGTTTAGTAAATTCATGTCAGACATAACCTTAACGCAATATAATACATCTTTCTTACGATATGGCGCTTTCATTTGGCATTTTTTTTTGTAAATTGGCAATTTGTTGAGCAGCCCTATGACAACCCCAGTGGAAACAACATTATAACATCCCAGCTACAGTATGTGCTATAAATGTTTGCTCACACAGGTCGCCCCGTGATTGTTGAGCAGAGGCCTAGTTTGTTTGTGGTGTGAAAACAAAGCCTCTATGTCAAGAACAAAGCGGTTACAGTAATTTCCCCCAAAAATGGACAACTATACAATAACATCCAAGCCACTTTTTCAAGTTCAAATCCTGGGATTTTGCATGCACTTGACGTGGCAGGGGCTGCTCCTCTTCTGAATGCAGAGCAAGCTTTGTCTGATATGCAATTATTAGATCCCCTTTGGCATTTTGTTGACTGACGTGAGCCGCATTGGTCTCCCCTCAATCTCCAAGTCTTCAAATCTATGTACACAAAATTAAGCCCTAATCAGCCTATTTACACATTTACACACAATCGATACAAATATATCGCTGACCTCATTTTTCATCCTGAACAAAGCCGCCTCCCCACTTTTTATGAAACGTCTAGAGCTCCGAGAGGGGCTTAGCTAACAAGCATCTGATTGTGCAGATTACGCATGTTCCACTGAGGATTACTGAGACCGAAATGAACAAATTGACCTCTCATGATTGAAATCCCACATCTGCATGACAAAAGAGGAGACAATCTGAAACTCAAGAGCCCATACTTTAAGACAACTTTGCGTCAGATTCTTGATTTGAAGAAAACCTTCTTCATTTTAATTGTTTGTTTGTCTTCTTTCTGTTTTGGAGTATTTCACGGTTGGTATTCCTCACCAGACAGTAGAAGTGATTGGGCCAAGGGAGCAGTGCTGACAGGGAGTCTCGTGGCACTTCGACATCAGCCATCGAAGCCTGTCAAAATGTCACCAAATATTTTTACATTTTTAAACACAATTCGGTTGTCATCACAAAGACTTTTTAGGACACCTGTCGGGAGACTATTGCTCCATTGAATATGTTTGGATTAATCAGTGTCCAATCAATATTGTCATATCATCTCTATAGATTAGATACAATTATACAATACCAGCCATACCTTTTAAAGTGGCCCCATGCTGATACTGTATAGAGTTGATGTTTTGTGCATAAGTAATGGTCGTCTGCAGACCAATGAGTGTGTACTGACCCTCTATTTAACGCTCTATATGCCGTAGACCCTGGTCCCAACAAAGGTTATTCAAGATCATGTTGCTGTTCTATCATCTCAAGCTAGTGTGGCCGTTCTCCTCTGACAACCGAGAGCCACATTTACACCCAAGGAACTGGCTCTCACTGAATATTTTGTTTTTTCAGACCATTCTCCTTAAATACTTGAGCAAAGAAATACCAATTGATCAGTAATTTCTGAAATACTAGCAGCCGGTCATTTCCAATTACACTTAATTCACCCTTATTCTGATGCATACTTGATCAACTTCAGCAGGTTTGTGTTGAAGATGTCTGCACTACTAGAGGCATTGATTTGCTGTCATGTGACGGGCTTAATTGCTATTTATGTTAGAATAGGTATACCTAATAAAGTGTACATAAAATACTGCCTTTTATTACCATTTACTGTTTATTTAAGCATTGACATTGACTGTTGTAGCAGACAGCCAAGTCCTGTCTGTTGGGTAAATAGACCCTAAATGATTCTAAATGACTCGGCATCACAGACACTTAACAAATCTATTGATCCATTTGTTGCCACTCTCTCTCTTCATATGTTTTGTCTGGTGCTTGTCGCAGCTACTATAGACGAGGCCAATTAGTTGCTGGGCTGATGCAGAGACATACACTGGCCCTTACTCATTTTGTTAGTTGGGAAAATTTAGGGTTGCATATTTCTGAACGGTGGGAGCAAGCTGAAATACTTGAAGAGAACCCACAGTAACACAGGGAGAACATGCAGACTCCATACAGATGAATCGTAGTTGGCTGACCTGATGGTTGAACCTGCACTAACCACTGTCCCTGACCACCTTCTAGTAAAATGAATTCTCTTGTCGCTGCTGTTTCCTTGAATGTTTTGTCTAACACACAGACAATCAGAGTATTGCTTAACAATGATTAGTTGCAAATACATACATATCCTCGTATCTGGTATGATGTCGCTTTCTGGCGTCTGTTTGCTTAACAGCACCTGTGTTCTCTGTGTATTCTTAGCCCGAGGCATCGTCTCTTCATCCTCCTCTCCCCATGACACTTCTCCACCACTGAGCGCTGTTTAAAAGTCATCTCTCCTGAGGAGTAACAAAAGCTCAATGACAGACCAAGGCCTTATTTCAAATTCAATTTCGGTGCTTTTCATTTGCCAACAATGAAAATGTAATTAATTTCCTTTTCATGCTTGTTTTGGGGAGCTGTGGAGAGGAAATGGTATGCTTCTGTTAATAATAAAAAGCTAGTGTTTGTGTGCCGAGAGAAGACGATTGAACAGCTTATGTAGGTCACATTGTAATAATCTAGTTGGATATCCTCCCAGTGTAAATGTACGGTAAATCAAACATGCAATTTTAAAGGCGGTTCATTCCGTATTTTTTTAATAATGCAGTGGAAATAACTTGCCTGTCAGTGAATCGCGGCCCTCGTGGCAGTTTTGCACTTAGGCGTTAAATTACTGTTCGGGGATTATAAGTCTACAAATAATAAATGGTTGATATCAATCTGGCACGCACAAGTCAGACACGCTCCCAAGTTAATATTTATGAAGCAGAGTTTATTTCTAGCATTGTACCCATTTGTCACTCGGCGGTAATGAGATCTGTTTGCATTGGGCTAATTAGGAAACTCGATGATCTCTGCATGATTTTAGTGTAAATGCTGTCAATTTTGAGACTAGGTGACTCGAGCAATTTGGGTGAAAACATGCACAAACTTAATGGGATGCACAGGCGTGGTACATGAATCTTTAATAACAGTGTCTAGAACATGGATCAATGCCGCGTGTACCTTTTGTGGAATATTGCGTTATTGAGATCACTAAGACTACTTTATTAGGCTGTTCTTAATTAAGTGGCCTCTGTGTGGTCTTCTGCTGGAGATGGTTGTCTGCAGACTGTGGTTGTACGGAGTAGTTAATTGAGTTATAGAGGACTTTCTGTTGTCGCAAACCAGTCTAGCTATTCTCTCTTCATCTGGCATTTCTGTCCACAGAACTGGCTGCTCACTGGATATTGTCTTGTTTTTGGGGCCATTTTCTTGAATATTTTGTGCAAAAATAGATAATAGATTAGAATAGATTTTAAAAGACTCAGAGCAGCCCATGCTACATTGATATTTACACTGTAAAACCTCTATATCACCTTAATCCGTGCTATCAATTTTGTGACTGGGTGGTTTGGGCAATTTGGAGAAAAACATTCTAGTCAGACAAGCTTAATGGGATGCACAGACGTGGTTAATATGAATGTTTTATAACAGTGTCTAGGTCTAGAAATCAGCATGTGCCTTTTGTGCCGGATTTGATGAAGATTTTGCTGAAATAGTGCAGGCAGTATCTCTGTGAGGCACAAAACACTCAGCCTCACCCTGACAACCACAACAAGGTATTATTTCGAAAAGCCAATATCTCCATGCGATCTGTTCCTAATAAACAAGCGCTGATGGCTTATTGAACAAGTTCCCCTTTTTGATATGAACAGTCAAGCAGAACAGTAAATCCCTTCCAGGCTGTCTATGGAAATAGAAAACACATATATGACTGGCTTAATGATGTCGGGGGGCTTATTCCAAAGGAAGAGGGGAAATTGCTGTGTGGCGAAGCAAGCAGGTGTATTTGATCTGATGATTAGGACCTGCGAGTGGACACTATGTGAGAGGTTTGTTTCTATTATATAAATGTGTTTTTTTGTAATCATAATGGTCAATACAGAGCCTGTTATTTGGAAGATAAGTAATCAATCAGGTCATGCTAGATATGGCCCTAATTCGCAATGGTATAGATATAGGTTGCAGACATAGGAGACATGAGAAATACTGTTTCTTTACTGACCGTTTGCCGCATCTGAGATATTCTTGTCACAGATTGATAACCAAAACATAATTATCCTACATCCAGATGGTGTGACAGTTTTACAACAAAAGTAAATAATTTCTTCCTTTGGGATTTTTGTTTTTAATTATCATTTCATATACTATTCATGAAAAATTAGGTATATCTGACTTTTTGGATTTGTGGAAAAATGGAAAATGTTCATGCCACAGTGAAATTATGAGCGTCATGAAATCTGGATAATAGCAGTTTCATTTTCATTAATAATTTAATCCTGTAATAATATTCTGTGACCAGTATAGAGTTAGTTACCAACAAATATATTCTATATTACTTCATAGTCTGCACTCTGCTTTCCCAAACTGAGGACAGTCTATATCGTTCATGAACAAAATATATGCACCTCATATAGCACTAGATCAAACACAAAGAGACCATAGCAATCTCTTTAATGCCCAGGATGAAGAGCTGTTGAAAGGTGAGGTTTGGGTTACATCTCAGGGAAATAAATGTAAGTGTGTCATGCCCCCACAAGTGAAGGAACAAAGTACGTGTGTGTGAGTGCATGAGTGTGTGTGTGTGTGTGTGTGTGAGAGAGAGTGTGTGTGTGTGTGTGTGTGAGAGAGTGTGTGTGTGTGAGAGAGTGTGTGTGTGTGAGAGAGAGTGTGTGTGTGTGTGTGTGAGAGAGTGTGTGTGTGAGTGCGTGTGTGTGAGAGTGTGTGCGTTTGTGTGTGTGAGAGTGTGTGAGTGCGTATGTGTGTGTGCGTGTGTGTGTGTGTGCGTGTGTGTGAGTGCGTGAGTGTGTGCGTACGTGTGTGAGAGTGAGTGTGTGAGAGTGTTTGTGCGCGTGTGTGTGCGTGTGTGTGTGTGCAGGCGTGTGTGTGTGCAGGCGTGTGTGTGTGTGTGTGCATGCGCGTGTGTGTGAGTGTCAGGAAACAAAGACAGGGCTGGAATAGAGAAATAGATGAAGGAACGGGCTTGTGTGTGTTTGTGCATGCATTAACCAGACAAGAGAGAGGTCCTTGAGGCAACCTGCACATCTTTTATCACATCTTTAATTAATTGAAGTCCCATAATAGAAGCTGCTGCAATTGCACTGAACAGTCACAGTTGAATTGAGAACAAGCATGGACGGAGCGATAGATAGTCTTGTGGCCATGTTTTTTTCTATTTTGTGAATCAATCTTCTCTTGTCATTTCTCAGACATATGTGGACAAAACATCTGCGGCGCTTCATGTCAGTCAGGCTCTGCTTTGAGGTGGAGAGGTATTTCCATAAAAAACAGCTTGTTACTGTGTGCCTCAGATACCAAGGGGATTCATGCTTACTTTCTCTTCTCTTCTTCTTTTGTCTCATCAGGTTTGTGTTTTGTTTATTTATGAAAGGCCGGATACTGTGAAAAGCACCATGTTCCCACGCACCATCATCATCGCCCTCGCCTGCCTGCCAAGACTTCTGCTGGGCTGTCCATCCGGCTGCCGGTGCTACAGCCTCACCGTGGAGTGTGGATCTCTCGGGATCAAAGAAATCCCGCAAGGCGTCCCATCTTTAACTGAGGTCAGTTCAGCAATTTACAGGACTTGACTGTATAAGTTAGTACCCTACTTTTTCTATTTAAAGACATCACTTTGCAAGATTAAAGGGGCCCTATTAGGCTAACTTGACATTCCAGGCTTTCGGTTTCACATTCACAGAGTTGTTATCATGGATGCTGAGGCGTTCAGGAGATTAAAACAATTACAAAAGCTACAACATCACTCAAATGTGTAAATAAATCCAAATTCAACCTTGATGAGTTTGCATAATAGGGTCTCTTTAATGTTTTAATTGCAGACAAGAGTATAACGAAGGAGGTCAGTTGAGCATTTTACTGTGACTGAAGTTAGGGCCCTATTTTTCCAGTACAGCTGACCTGCCATACAAGCCTTTTTTGCATCAGTTGACTTCCTCTCTGATCCATTCTTATTACCCTGAAATGATTGTGGTTAATCAATTCTCCATGACCCTCTTTGATGTGCGCCTGAGGGTGGGGCCGCTCCACTGCCTGTGTAATTATTCATTCTTCCACAGAATAGGACCCTCACACACACTTCTCGGTGATCATCTATGGAGAAGATGTTCAACATTACACCAGCAGGTTCAGGCCCCCAACATTATTTCCGCTTACAAATATTAATGAAAATTATGTCACGCACATAATTCTTCCATTAACCTCAATCAGCAGGTTTATATGGCCCATCGTACCTTTCCTTCTGTACAGACAACTCTTCATTGTGCAACAGGCAGAGAGAGCTCTTGACAGGTCTGTTGTCTCAGCTGCATTTGTCAAGAGGAAAGAAAAGAGAAACGCAAAAGAGCAAAAGCACTGCACAGCCTGCTTTGTCACAGCCAATAATATCATCCACAGTAGCCCATTTCACATTGACTATATTAGGTGTCAATTTGTAAAATGCTCTCCTCTAAGGCTTGACACAATTAATCATCATCAAAGGAACAGGCAATCACCACAGAGCACTTAACAGACTCAAAGAGTTTTGAAAGAGAAAAGAATTACCTTAAAATAGGATTGCCCTTCCAAGTTTGTTCCGAAAAGTAAATCAAGTTGAGTCATGTTTTGACGCCACATCATATTATTATATTGGACATAATGAAAAGAGCATCATTTGATCATGGCTAGGTGCGTTGAATAATAATGTTTGCTAGCAGCAGCAGTAGCATTTCAACAGTTTTAGACTTTTCTTTGGTTTTTCGACTGTTATCTCTCCCATATGTCATGAAGTCAATATACACTAAGACACTAAGTACTTTGCTTCTGCAGTTTACTTTATCTTAATTGACTGACGTAATCTCCCTTGTCTCCCCGAAGACCATTTTTCTTCAGGACAATGCGATAACGCAGATCCGCCTACAGGACATGACCCGACTTGGCCAGCTCCATTACCTCTACCTTCAGAACAACAGTATCTCTGCCCTGGAGCCTGGGGCATTCTCGAGCCAGGGGCAACTGCTGGAGCTGGCCCTCAACGGTAACCTCATCCATCTGGTCAGCCCAGATATGTTCCGTGGCCTGGAGCACCTTCGCATCCTCTACCTCGCTGGGAACCAGATCAGCCGAGTGCAAGACTACACTTTCAGGGGGCTGCAGGTTAGTGCAGGGATCACAGTAACACTTATCATATATTTTCATAGGCATGCACCAATTGTAGGCAAATAATATTATTTATTTATTACCATTTCCATTCTGATACCGCTATTTTGTTAATATATTTTGCTAGGCTATGTTTTCTATGTTATTATAACAAATAAATCAAATGAATCAATCAATATTGAAATTTGAATTGAAATTACTTTTTAAATATATTTATTGCCTAACCTACCTATTTATCTAACGTGAGACTTTTTGAATTAGCTTTTCTTTCTCTGGCCGTTTGTGATATCCTTTTAGCCCAACAGGTTAACATTGGCCATCTCAATATCGATACCAACTTTGTGAATGTGCTTTTTTGTGAGCAATGCAAATGTTTTTAATAAACCGCGGGAATGAGGTCTAATACCCATAAATTAAGTGGATTTTTGTTGACAATTTTGATGTTAGAAGGGAAGTACATATAAGAGAAATACAGACTAAATGCCTCTTTGTTCAGGCATAGAAATATTTCCAGATTGGCATATCACAAATTCAGATTATAGTATAATATGTTAAATAATGTTATAATATAATCATATTCACAATTACATACACTGTGTGATACAGCATTAGGGCACATACTGACTGGTACAATATATATATATTCTGTCTATGCTTGACCTTTCATTCTTCCATTTATAGCTTACAATAGTTCTTTTTCCTTTGCCCCCCTCTGATGTATTGTTGCACTCTGCAGCGTTTGCAGGAACTCCATCTGCAGGAGAACAGTATAGAGCTGCTGGCGGAGCGGGCTCTCACTGGTCTGTCATCACTAGCTCTGCTGGACCTCAGCAGAAATCATCTACGCACCCTGGGAGCCTCATCCCTCCGGCCGCTGGTCAGCCTGCAGGTGCTCCGAGTCACAGGTACTGAACAAAGGCAATATATTTCTGACTTTTTGATGTCAGGATGTACTTTCTTCAGGTTCCATTCTTTATGTACTACTTTCAGTGGGTTACATGGAGGTTTCATTACTAAAGCGTATAACATTGATTCTTGCTCACACATTAGCTAATAAAGAATAAATATTGTTCCCCCAGTACAGAGCAGCCTCACCACAAACAGCTGCACTAACACGTTTTATACTGTTCTTTATTTGAGTTTATTTTGAGTTTTATCTGAGTTGCTTTGTTTGTTTTTCATTGCTGCCACTATTTGTTTGTTTTTGTATCTAACATGTTCCTGTTTTCTTTGTTTCTTTAATAATTTTATCTCCCAAAAATGCCTTTCTGTTTCTTTGAAAGCAGCATACAAAATAATTTATACTTATATTTAATACTTTTCAAGAAACTGTCAAAACACTATACTTAATCCCAGCTTGGATAGTAAAAACTAGTAGACATGCCGCTAAAACTTTAACTGAAAAAATCACTGCTTTCCCGGTTTTTCAGAGAACCCGTGGCGCTGTGACTGTGCACTGGGCTGGCTCCGCACGTGGATCAGTGAAGATGGTCAGCGTCTGCTAAGCTCTGCTGAACAGCGCCGCTTGATGTGCTCAGAACCTCCTAGACTGTCCCACCTCAGTTTAGTGGAAGTGGCCCCCAATAGCCTTGTATGCATCCCGCCGGTTGTCCAACTTGAGCCCAGCCACCTGACAGTCCGACTGGGGGAGAGTTTGAGAGTGTCCTGCCAAGCCTCCGGATACCCCCAGCCCCAGGTTACATGGAAGAAAGCGTCCCACGGCAAAGCACAGTTGTCCCCTAGAGGTCTTGTCCAGGAAATAGGACCCAATGGGGACGTCTTTCGTCCGGGGACAGGGGGAGTTGTGACAGCCCTCCCCAGTAGCAGTAAAGTGAAAGTGGGCACTGTCCAACTGGTCCGAGGCACAGAAGAAGGAGGCGAGAGAGATAGTTTCGATCCGGATACTGGAAGTGGCATGTTATTTCTTAGTAACGTCACGGTGGCACATGCTGGTCGATATGAATGTGAAGCCTGGAATCCCGGAGGCGTGGCTAAAGTTACCTTTCACCTAGCCGTCAACATGTCATCTTCCTCGTACTCCTCCCAGTTCTGGCCACGTCTCAACCCAAACTCATTTATCTCCTCTGCCAATTCATTTTTCCAGCCTGAGGTTTTGGATGTTAGCCAGGAGCCTCTTTATGAACAGGACAGTATGGATTTTAACGCTCTGGGCCCAGCCACACAAACTGCCATCGCTGTCGGGATTTCATTACTAGCACTGACCGCAGTTCTTCTTCTTATCATGATATATACGCGTCACCAACAGTACCGCAAAGAGGAAGGAGGGAGTTGTTGCTCAGGCAAAGAAGAAGGCATCCTGTACATGAATGACTACTCGGACAGACCTTCAAGCTTTGCACAGCTGGAGGAGTACTGCGATGATGATGGGCACGAGATGTACGTATTCAACAGAGCCAAGCCAGTTTTGAGTACAGCTACGTCCAGATGTCACATGGTCAGTGGTTTCGTCCAGCAGAAGGGCATAAAAGAGGCGCTTCTAGATCACGAGATGGTGCAGACACTGAGCAGGTCCGGGGGGTTGGGGCTTCGACGTAACCCGGGAGACGGAGGAGAAGGACCCTTAACCACAGATCCAGAGGAGATGTTTCTAAGTCAGAGTCTGCTGTTTGGATCACAGGTTGCCTATGAAATCCACTGCTGAAAGGTGGGATTTTACATTAATGAACGAAAAAACAACATGGCGCCTCATTGTAATACTAGTTTGACATGTTAAAGGAGAGCAATGCAACATTTTGACCGGAATCCATTTCAGTCACTGTGGCTAAATTAGTGGTTGCAGGATGAATGAAGCTTCTTTCACCTCTTCCATGGTTCCTGGCTTCCCCTAGTCTCTGGTCATTTCACATGTGCTTTTCAACAGGCTTTTAGAGAATGACAAGAGCTCAAAGAAACAGAAAGATCCAAAACCATTAAGATGGTCCGTACAAGATGAGATGAAGTATTACATGCTTTTCTCAGAAATCGAAGAGCTCCTTAAAGCTAAACATGTGACCAAAACTGGCATATTTGCATTGTTCCCCTTTAAATCACATATACAGACATCTCTAAATGGAAGAATAGTGTTTATGTGGGGGAGTGCTGTTGAAAAGCAAAAGCCTTATAACTGAGAGACAACATAACACTGATACGTGTCAAGGGAGTGAATGAATTATTAAAAAGTAAAAACAGAGATCTTGGGAAATAAGAGACAAATATATTGTTTGATACCATCTTTCCATGATGTTTAAGTGTAAATATACTGAGGTCTATTGTACTGTACAGTTGCTTTGTGCATAGTCCTAATTCTAACACAGAATCGGAATTGTCATTAAGGATATGTGCAAACGTGTGTAGGCGGCTTTAATAGAGGTCTTTCATTTCTACCACAGGGCTGTATTGCCTATTAACATGCCACATTGTTTTACTGTTGCAATGGTAGAGCTATGTCTGTTCAATCTGTGTCAATTTGTGAAACGTGCATTCTAGTGTTTCTACATTCAGTAATAAAGTGCATTTTGAAGAATTGCAGCAGTGTTAAGATACGGTGTGAATTAGATGTATTTTGATTAGTCTCTTTACAGTGCTCCCGTGGATTTCTCTTTGTGAAATCCACAGTTCATGAACTCCTGACTGAACACATATCATGCATGTGGTGTGTGGTGAAAATGTGGCCCAGGTGTGGTCTCCTGCTGCTAAAGCCCGTTATCTTCCTTGGTTGTTATTTGTAGCCCTTTATCAACTTCAACTCTGGCATCAAAAAAGTATTTCAAGCATGAACTACAACTAACTGGATTTTTTCTTTTGGGGGGGCATTCTCTATAAACTCGTAAATGTAAATAGCTTTGTACATTTCTCAAACTAAACATGGTTATCACTGCCCTATTCTGAGGCTCTGTGCTGTTTTATTAAGATACATGACATTACTTACTTTAGTCAGTCCCAGAGAAAACCCACAGTTCATAAAAACTTCACAGACCACTTTTCCAGCTAAGCACAGTATATACAGAGACACAAGTGTGCTTTAAGACCATCACAAAATCACAACCTATTGATTTTCACTTTCTGATCTGTAAAAGACTGCAGCAGTTCAGCGGTATGAAGAGACACAGAACATATTTTGCGAATGCCGTCAGTGAGAAACAGATGATTAACCATAGTTCCTTTGTTATGAGCTGTTTTTGTGGATTAAAGGCCTATTCTGCTTTGTCAAAAAGATTTAAACTGCTGCCATGACCTTGATCATAGTGTAACTGTTTTGTAGCTCATCCTTTTGAGAACTGGTCTGTGTGAGACATCGGTTAGGATATAGTTGTTGTGATTAATCTATGGTGCTTATTTCAGACCCAGTGTTTTCCCCTCTCTGAAAGGCTTCCTACATGAGCTAGAAATGGAGGAGACAGTCAAGGATGGAGTAATATTCGGTAATAGAAATATGATTCACAATGCTATATGACGCAGCACTGATGAAGCTAACTAAACTACCAACTAATAGTACACAGTTTCTACAGGACAATACTGCACTAGTTGGGCCATATCCTGGGAATACATTAAGTTAAAATGAATAAAATTATGAGTTATGGGGATCAGAAATTGACTATGGTGAATGGATGCAAATCTAGTGATCTCCAGGTCTGTGGGTGAAATGCCTTGTTGATGACACAACACATACATTAAGTCCGCACACAATATGGTAAAAACATGAAGCTGGTGGGCTACAGTAGCAGAAAACCAAATCGGGTTCCACTTAATTAGGTATATGGTTGACATAATAAAAAGGCCAGTGAATGTATTATTACTAGCGGTGTGGAAATCACATCAGAGATCTATCACAATGGTGCACATTGCTTTAATAGATATAAATATGCACATTCATGTTTCTGGTGTGTAGTTATAGTACAAGCTGTAAGAGTGTGAACTAGACAGTACATTGCCTGCATTCCATCTTGAGCACAATTCTATACCATCCTATGTGCTGCACGGAGTCTCATTATTATGGCATAACATTAATCTTTTTGCTCACACAATAGCAAATCAAAACGGAAATCAAGCAAAGTAACAGAATGGACTGTTGGGGAGAGGACACAAAATGAAACCTTGCATTCAATTGAGTATCGTACATACCAGGAAAACAACAGCTTCACCACAGACAGCTGAACTAATAGCAGAGACAAAATCGAGCACTATGAAAACTGACTTGACTAAACCATACAACACACCTCCTTATCACAAGCCAAGATACGACCATTATTCACACTATCTTATGTAGCTCATATCGTTCTGCATAGCCTGATACTATTTTGAGCAAGTGTCATTTTGTGTTCATTGTAAGGGCTCAATGGAGACACGCTCGCTCACAGTGGAAGTATAAGCACATGAAATCACACCAGTAAATGAGTGTGTGGATTTTGCTGCAGCCTAGAATTGCTGTCAAGACCAAGACCCGTGTGACGTTTGAGCGGAGACCAGAACAAAAAACCAAAAATGTGAAGGTAAATCAATTGTCAAAATCAGTAAATAACACCAGTATTCATATTTCTGAAGCCTTACACACATCAGTATTCTTGACTATGCCTTTTGATACAGAACGAGCTTGTCTAATCGCCGCTGATTATTTTCACACATCCATCATTGGTGTATGTACCTGCAGGCGTGTTCTGTTGATGAATATGCTCTATAATTGATTTAACAGGCGGCAAAAATATGAAAAAGAAAAACTAATAGTGGTCATAATATTGTATTTTAGTCTGAGCAGTGGTTTTAGAGTCAGTATTAATATATGAATCATTAATAAACTATTACCTAACTTTATTAGGTAGACCAAGCAGTGGCCCTGGTGTGCTTTTTTGCAGCTCTAGACCATCAGCTTCAAGGTTTGACATTTTATGCATTCAGAGATGGTCTTTTGCAGACCTTGATGTGAGTGGCAATCTAAGCAAAAGCCAGGCACCATTCTTCTCTGACCTCTAGCACCAATGTGGCATTTTCATCTATAACTGGCATTTACTCGATTTTTTCATACTGTTGAACACAAAATATCTAAAGATGAAGATAAAGCTCACTTTGAACTTCTGCAGGCTGATCTTCAACATGTTGGCTAATGGCTAATTGGTCATTTGCATTAACAAGCAGTCGAATAGTTGTGCATAATAAAGTGTACTAACAAACAACAAATGTACTAGATTTGAGAAAATTAAAAATGTAGTCTGTGGTACCCAATCCATCTTATATTGACATTCAAATTCTATTCACCGGCAAAGATAGAGCATCGCATTGAACTTGTTTGTAGCTCTGTATAATTCAAATATTCCCCCTGTGCGGAAAGTGCATGTGTTCCAATCTTGCCCAGATGCCGAACCAATCAGTTTGTACTTTTTCTCACTCTCTCTTTTTTTTTTTTACACTGAAGGTCGTCTGTGATCCCATCAATCAACATGAGCTGCGAGAATGCAGCTCAGAACAGGAAGATTTCACATAGAGTCGCTCTTTCATGTTCTGTCTTTTAAGTATCACCTCTCCTCCAAATCGGCAGCATAAAGGAATAATCTTTGAAGGAGGTCAAACACATAACTAGGATTGAATAATTGATGCAAGGCCGCCACCAGCTCTTTTCTCTCCAGGTGTGTTTTCTCCACATGTGATTGTCGGCAATTATTTGCTAATTAATGATATATGATGAAAATCTGAAACAGTCTGATTCAAACAAAAGAAAAAGCTACAGAATCCTTTCCCCTTGAGGGTGCCTGCTGTGTGACGCTGACATGAATGGCAATAATCAACCACCTCATGTGTTGATTGCAAGATAAGGTGATGTTTCGTCAAGCATGATTGCCATCCGCAGACGAAAATATTGTTTTTTTGTTGATTGTAGAAAAAGCTAAAAGAGCATATTCAGGATACACAGTTGCAGAGAGGGATTTTCTAAATTAGCTCTCAAAACAGCAAAGACAAAGCTGACAATAATACTTGCACCTGGGGAGGGAAATATCAAAGAAGCATTTGAGTGGCTAAATGACTGAAAATCATCTCTTGTAATGCATGCAAGTGCTTCAAAACAGCTGTATTTGCTCACTTATATGGGACAGGTACACCAACCAGGCATAGCATTTTGACCAGGCAGGTAAAGTGCAGAATATCTCTTTATTGTGGCACCTGTTTGTGAGGGTAGATCAGATGTAAGTGTAAGCATTTGAGTGAGTTTGAAATGGCCGGTTAGACAACTGGGTTAGAGCGTTTACAAAACTACAGCACTTGTGGGGTGTACCTGGTCTGCAGCGGTCGTCAGGATTGATCAAAGTGGTCCATTTGAAGGAACAGGGACAACAGGTAAGGTGATGCAGCTGGTCTGGGTGGCCTGATGGGGCAGATACACTATATATCGCAAAATGATGAATAAATGTGTAATAAATAAATGGTGATTCTGATAGTAAGGTGTCAGAATACACAGTGCCTCACTTTGTTTGGGGCTGCATTAGTCAGGTGGTCATAACTCATAACATTTTGACTATATACCATTATTAGACATATTGGTCATAATGTTATGCCTGGCTATAATATATAAAGTACTTCATATTCACATTCCACTCAGGCTGAATACTGATGACCAATTTCCCAGTACTGTAAAGAAAAGTAAATCTGCCTTTGGACATGGATGTAAATGATATTCACCAGCAGCGCCTGTCCTTTATGCTTCACCGTCACGCCGCTAGCTTCTTACCCTTCAGTCTTCAGCAGGCGTATGTCATTTTATGAAATGTAAAAACGGTTTTGCAGACCTTGGTGGTATGAAGGCACTGAACAACTTAACTGCCTTTCTTGCTTGACACCAGACATAAATATGTCATATACATAAACAATGCCATGCAGGCTAAATAGAAAATCAATTGCTTTGTCAGGAAAGAATGCAACAGGCTCTGATTGATTAGGAAGTTATGAACGGAAATTAGAGTCCCCGACCGGCGCGCTCGGCTCGGCTGTGTGGAGCCTGTTCATCTGGGGCCTCCGGTTTTCAACATTAAACATGCACAATAGGTTGATCCTCCAGTTTGGTACATCCTGAACAAGATCCTGGCTCAAGATCTGGAGACGGGTCCCCGGGCGCTGTACGGCGGCTCCCAAGTGGCTTTGAGGGGTTGGTTAAATGCAGACAACGAATTTCTCTACGGGGATTAATAAAGTATAACTTCATTTATAATTCTTTAGAGGGGAGCTGCAGTGCTAACCTGTGTTTTCTGAGCTTCCCCCATGTTATAACGTGAAAAACATATCTGGAATTGCATTTTGTTTCATTGAAGCATGTTTGAATAGTTCCTGTTTGCTGGGCTGCTCATATTCACAGGAGCTGAACATTTCTTGTGTAGATAGGTGAAATAACCCAGACAGTCTGCAATGAAATGGGTGGGGCCAGGAGGAAAGCTGGGGAGAAAAGCAAAAGCTCCCCAAAAAGACCTTTTCCATAAACATTGCTTTTTTTTAAATTATAAAATGTAAAATGCTTGTGTAGACGTCAAGAAATGGAATATTCCTTGCAAAATACGCCATCTTTAATGTCTATTAAGCCACTCTTGTTCCCGCATCTTTGGCTTTTTGTTGTTATCAGTCACTCACGGCAAAGTCAATAGACAGATTAAAGATAGCTGTACTTTTCAATCAAGTGCAGGGCCAGATCAAAACAGACTCATAAGGAGAGTGGACCTTGGAAATGGTCCAATGTTCGGCAACATGAATTTCAATGAATGTTTTACAATCTCGCTACATTTTTCAATTGGCTGTTTGCTTAAAAGGTCAACTGTTACACTGTATGTGTTTTCATAGTGTGCTGGAAGCTCAAAAACATAGCAGAACTACCTACTTAAACACTGCATTATATAAGTATTTAACATTAGCTCAAACTATAAAGGCAGGTTTATGTTATAGTTGATGATATGGCTTTAAACCAGGGTATAATATAATGTTTTTTAGCTACCGTAGCAGATATACACTTTCCCAATAAAGCAATTAACACACTGAACTGACATTAATGGTGAACACAAATATTAACAGCTGATCCAATACATCCTTAGGCTAAAGTAGAACCAAGAAGCAGTGGAGAATTACTGCATCCTGTGGACATCATACAAAAAACAAAACAAAACAAGAGCTAATTAGCTTGATGCTGGTTTATACTATGAGGTGAGATCAATCTTCTGACTCACTGCAGAGAAGAAGACACCAACTACTGCTGTGTTCAGTGTTTTGGCTTCAGGGCCCAACAAACACAAATAAAAATAATGGTAAGCATTTGAGAGAGTGTGGCTAAATCAGTGACAGAAATAAATGCCTACGATAAAAATAACTGTTTAGAAGTTAATAGCTGTATAATAGTATATAATAGCTTAATATACGCAACTAATAACTTGGCTTGGCTCCATCTAAACAGAAGACTAGCAGTAAATGACACCGTGAAGTCTCCAACAGGCAGACAGTTTTTAGGTGCCAGGAGCAAAATGGTTGTCCCAGTAGCTTTTATAGGGATTTATAAAGTTTAACACTGAACATGGCTACGTTTGGGCCTAGGTTTGGTCTGTGCCGTCTGACTTAAGCTGTGCGGTCACGGACATACACCGACTTCAGAAATAGTGAGGACCAAAAAGAGCAGAGCGATCGCGGATGTGGCAAAATATTCTTGTTTACATCTCTGGCCATTGAAAGGTCATTTTAGGTTTAGACATTGTTTTGTGCTGGTCCTGGTGTGGACATGTTTTAGACACAATTTAGTACATTGAGCGATATGATTTTTACTGTCAAGGGTTTAGAACATACCCCAAATTTAGACCTCCTTTAGATCTGATGCTGGCCAAAAAGAGTCTAAACCAGAACTACATAAACCAGGGTTAAGACTATTTTTGGTCGACATCAGATCTAAAGGAGGTCTAAATTTGGGGTATGTTCTAAACAATTGACGGTAAAATATCATATCACTCAATGTACTAAACTGGGTCTAAACAATGTCCACACCAGAACCAGTCTTAACCCTGGTTTACGTACTTCTGGTTTAGACTTCTGATTTGGCCAAAAACTTCTGATAGATGTCATATATTAATAAACATACTACAAAAATCCTCTTTGACCTCAATGCTGTTTATATGTATGAGGAATGAAACAGCATGAATACTGCTCTAACTGAACTACCCTAAAAAGCATTGGACACCCGCTGCTTTTTTCCCGCTCCTGCCCCGTTTTTGAGACAAGATAAGAAATCCCAGAGGCCCCATCAAGCAAGCCGTAAAAAAGCTACAAACTCTTCCTAATCTTCCACGATGGTGCCTATAGTCAGGGCCAGCATTGAGTTGTTGCACCAGTAAATTGCACAATGGCACAACAGAAGCATAAAATAGATATTGATCCCGCTTTCTCACTTCTTAGGCTCGTCTTTCATGAAAAATAGCATATAACTTAAGTAACTGCTGCTGTATTGGAAACTTCACATATTGCTATTGATTAAGTGACAAGCAGGCAAAAGACGGACTTATTCCCACCAAATAGGAACAGATTTAAATGGACTTTTAAAGAACAGTGTCAACAAATGAAGACGATAAACTACAGACAGTTTGGATTAACTTTCAGAAATTTTGAGTTTGTGTTGATTTTTTGCTCAGGTGCGTCCTTTTTGCTTCATTACAGCAGTCACGGTGTTCAAAATGCAAATAATAACCTTTCTTGGACACAGCCACAATATAAATAAATTGTGAATGAATCATTATTATTGGTTGGCTGCTAGCAGACATGACAAGCATTTGAAGTAAATGGATTTCTTCATCTCATAATGGCAATGCAATCATCCATACATTCAGATGTCTATGCCAGTGAGCATTGAGCTGCAGAATATCAGAGCATCTTTTGTGTGCATTGAACTTATTTTGTTAAATGCCTTCGCCTATGTGTGAAATATATGTGAATTACCTACCCATTAATTAAATCATTCATGTTTCCTGTATTGTTATGGTTGCAGAAGATTTTTGTTTTTGTTTTGTGCTCTATATAAGTGTCAGTCTAAGCATGGTTGTCATGGTTATTGTTGTGGCATTTCTGCAGGTGATGGGGACAAATTGCTTGTTGACCTATTTGGACCAACTCCAGATTTACTGCTCCACAATGGCACTGACATTTAAAGTTACATCAAGAGGGCACTGACTTTGTTGTAGCCCATCAGCTAGTGGCCTTTTCAACAAGCCCAACGTACATGATCATTTATAATATACACTGGTCTTTTGATTATAACGCTGGATTTATATAGAGTATAATAATAATAATAATAATAATTAAAAAACCTTTATCTGACCCTGTTCTAGGATGTACAGTATCTAATCTGTCATAATTTATTCACTCCTTTGGCCTCTACACCAAGATCAAATCAGACTTTGTGGGTTACCACTTTGACCAATAGCAGACAAGTTTTACTTAGTCCCTCCCCTGGCCTCTACAGACTACAGACGGCCTACTTTACGTCATAGCTCAGGGTCCGATAGTCAATTTTAAGCATTTTTTAATTAGATTATTATTATTTACACTAGTGTTGGTTAATTACCGCTGTATCCACAACTAGGGAAGAGTGATAGCAATTATTGGCCGTAATACCACACCAACACCCTCTTTGACCACCACCCAACACCACAATCCCACAGCAGATTCATACTTTGAGACAAGGTGAGCGGAGTGTCTTGCTCAAGGACACAATGAGGATTAAACCACCAACCTTTGGATTAGTGGATGGTCTATTCCACCTGAGCCACTTCTGCTCCAACAAGTTTTTAGCTTGACTAAAGCGCACCAGCATTACAATGAGAGGTGTGTTTGGGAGTTCCTCTAGGTACTGTCAGAGGCCCTTTTGGGCTGCCAAGAGGCAGATCTTCAAGATATAAAATATTCATGGCTTCAAAACAAGAATAAATAATAATATCCACTGCTGAAGGAGGGCAGTACTTCCTGAAGCAGCAACTGTTCAGGAAAACTGAGTTGCTGTATTACTCATGAAATATTTTTATTGCTTAAATGCAATCCTGAAACCTTTAACTAAATTGGTCACATTTGATTTCCTCTCTCCTGTTGCTCTCAACAATTGATTCCATTCCTTAATGGGCACTATGAGCACTTTAGTCTCACCCTTCACACTTTTTACTGTGGATAAAATAATTACTTATCCTTCAACTTGGTATATTTTTCTATTGATTCATTGTGTGTCTTGCCAAGACACACAATGAATTGGTCATACAAAAGGTAAACACTCAAATGGAATGGTCTGAGAGAAATCTAGTTTAGTATAAAGTGTAAACAGGTAAAAACACAAATATGTTCAACCCCAACAGAGCAACCACAAAAAAAAAATCATGCATGAATGGACCCACAAACACATTGCACCTATTCAGCAGAAAGAACATATTTCATACAGGGTTGACCTCCATCTAGTGGCAGAAGTGCACCGCCCGAAATGTATGAAGATTAATGACTGAGTCGCTGCAACACAGAAGCATCACGGTGGTGCTGCTGAACTGGACAAAAGTGGCCTATACGGAAAAGGTTATACAGTATGGATTTCAAACAAGATCCCATGTAGTTCTGAAGGAAGTCAAATATCAAAATTGCACCTAAGTACAATGTAAGGCCATTAATTTACATTTGCTTAATTTGCCCTTATTCTTGGCTTCAGGAAGTGGATAACAAGGACTATGCCATTTTCACAGAGAAAAGGCAAAATCAAACTTTTTAATAAAATGCTGCGGCTTATGTTGAGTGACGGCTGCACAGAGGCCCCATTAGCCAATTCAATTTGCGAGTCCAACACTTCACTTGAGGTAACTTCAGAATGAGGGCAGACAGTTCAAACATCAAAATTGTTGTTGACTCATGAACTACTTGAAACATTTTAAACATGTTTTTAAAAAATGACCTCTTTCTACATTGGACTACCTTGCATTTGCACTGATAGATCTAACAAAAAGGCTGCAACGAAAAAGCAAATTCAATCAGGTAGCATTAGCTTTTCTTCAGAGCCCTGCAATGCATACAATACAATACAATACAATGCAATAATGATTTAATAATTCCAAATTTATTGGTTACTAATATGACATACAGTGCAAAAATAACATTGACGTTAATAAGGAATGGTTACAGTCATATTATGTCATTAAAATTAACATAGATTCTCACTTTTATTGCAGCGAGTTCAGGTAGACAAGAAAATAATCATCTAATGAAATCATATATTATTACATGCATCCATGAATCCACAACTAAATTCAGTAAAGATATTGCACTTTTGCAATTTTGGATTTTGACTCAAAGGCCACATGGGGTTTAAAAATGTGCCAAGTGGCAAACATTTCTTGACAAATCAGACATACAGCCTTCGATCAGACCTCAGTGAAAACATATATTGATGTGGAGTTAACTGGTTACTGCAGGTTATAACAACGTGAGTGATAAACTGGCAATATTTTATCATTTATAAAATATGAGAAAATGCTTGGCAGGCCGGATTAAAAAGCCCAAAGGGGCGCATGTGGCCCCCGGACCGCAGTTTGCCCACCCCTGGCCTAGAACAAACATATGATGCTCCATGCTGAGACTCCATATCTGCACATGTTTACTGCAGAAACTATAGATAAAGAAGAGAATACAAGAAAACCAAATTCTTATGTTTTTGTAGTATAACACTGAAGCGATACATTGTGTGTGGTACTCAGAACTAGTGAGGGATGTGCGGTAGATAAAAAATACAGTGAGCGCTAAAGTAAGAAATGTCTTTCTGACATCTCAAAGCACATGTGAACTCGGGGAATTCCTGTTGAGGAAAACAACAGCAGATGCTTGCATATCACCAACCTCCTCCGAATAGTCCTGAAAACAAAGGGAAATCATGAGTCATGTTGTAGATTATAGCAAGTGTAGTACAGTGCAATGCAGACTTACATTAAATCTCACTTTCATTCCCTCGGCATGTCGTAGTTCTGGACTATTTTCTGAAAACAGAGAGGAGACATTTGTTCCTTTTTGACAATACAGTATTATTCCCTACATCCCTACAGGGAGCCCACTACAATTCAGAGGTTTGGTTTTGCTAGAAGGCGGTTTAGGTTTAGTGTTGGATAAGTTCAGGTTTAGTTTGCCCAAACCTTGAGTTTTCTGTCTCTAGAAAGAGGTTTGGTTTAGATCGGTGTAAATTGCCATGGTAACTAACACAGCTACCCTGGTCCAGAACAGGGTATGTTCTGGTTTAGAGACTGAGAAAGTGACAATTTAACACTACTTCTTGGTTGATTTCTGACCTTGAGATACAGAGGAAGACCTTTAAATATATACTGCCTAATAAAAACATTACTTTTTAGTTAACGTTAATCATCAAATCATCAAATCACTTTTACTGAATTAAGCCTTGTAAAATAACATGAACAATTAAGTGAATATGAGCATTTAAATCAATAAAAGTCTTTCATCAGTTTCATCTGCTCTCAGGTGTAGTCCCGCCTAGACTGACTCCTATTGACTGATCAGTGCCGTGCTCTGTCTGATCTGTGAGTGCACACCTTCCATGTACCATCAGAGCTGAAGGGTTTAACTCTGCATTCACAGAGAAAGTTCATAACCAGCAACCCAAAGTTACCAAATTGTCAAACTTAAACTTACTCTGCAACTGAGTTAAGCAAACGCTTTAGTCTGATTTAGATCTGGTGTAGCCCTGCTTTAGCCCCGGTTTAGACCTAATTTAGCCCTGGTTCAGATCTGGTTTAGTGTTGATTTAGTTCCAGTTTAGCTAGCATTAGTCCTGTTTAGTCATTTTCTGGTCTACTGTTGCTTACTTGTTCCCGTTTAGACCTAGACACAGTTTTGCATGGTTCAAACCTGGTTTAGTTCTAGTTTAGACCTGGTTACATCCATAGTTAGTCCTGGTTTATATGATGGCAGATGACAGCTTAGAAACATTAGACTATTTTTCACTGAAATGATCTAAACAATACCCCACTGCTCCATATAGGGCTTGGTGCTGATCTCATGAGCTAAAGAGGACACATCCTTACTGTGCAGTTTCCACATCCGTCGTGCAAATATGGCAAATCCCAGGATAAGCATGAATGAAGCACAGACCAGCAGAGCCTCCAGGATGTGACTGAAAGCACAGAGTTTAAGAGCAGCTCACGTCTATACTCTACTACTGCAACACAGAATGATGACAAATAGATAGTCCTTGGCAAGATGGCAGCATCATTATGTGTGCGCTCGACTCGGCTGAACTTCACCTGAACTCTATTTAATGATAGATAAGCACACATAGTAAACAGTAGAGACGGTGTCTTGGGTAGAATTTTTGTGAAGAAAGAGGAATATTCGTTAGGGCTAAATAATTAGAAAACATGAATTAAGAAACACTGTGTAATATTGCAATAATGATATGATGGTGACATAATGTAATTAGGTCTAAATCTTGATCATTTACTTGAAGTGCTTATTGGTATAAGATATAATGTACTTTATTTAATGCTTTAAATGCTTATTTTGACAATGTAAATATATATCAGTTATTGTGAGTATTTAGTTTAGTGATTTTATATTGTATTTCACAATATTGCAATTACAATGAACCTCTGTCATGTTTTGAAGTAATTAAATCTATATCCAATATGCCAGACGTTGTTTATGAAAGTAATTACTAAGGTATGTTAACTGGAGGCTTTCCACACATGTAATCCAACTCTAATCTCATATCTCCCCAAAATATGCCATGTGTTTACCTATGTGTGTTCCAGGCACTGTTTGCAATGGGCTGAGGCAGGATTTCAGTGGATGAGACAGTCACAGGCATCACTGCTGCAGAGAAACACATAAAGAGCTGAAAGATGTGGAAGTGTCTGAAGTGCACATTCACCGGTCTTAACTTTTGTGAAAGAAAGCCTACTGTATTAACCTGAGGTTGTACTTCTATCTGATACAAAGTATATATACTATGTAAACAATACGTAAATACAGACTAGTTCTTTAAAAAAAAAAGAGAGAATATAACAATAAGCCTTTAATTCACAATATAAAAACAGTTTTATGTGGCTGTGACTGGACCGGTAATGTCAGACTAAGATTACAGTATATCCAGCGATGTCCAGGCAGACAACCAACCACCCAGAGACATGGTCAGCTCAAGGTTCAAGTGTTAATAGGCAGTTCTTCTTTGTCACTGTTGCCAAGAGCATGCTCGGGGGAAAAGTGCTTAGTTTTCTCTTTAAAACTATCATCTTCAATACAAGAGCAGAAGATACAATGCTTTAAATGCATTTGTGAATTCAAAACTGAATAGTAGTAGCTAAAGAAGACCTATTCATTACATATATTATCATTCCGATAATTCCGCATAGGACTTACTGGTAGTGACCCTGGATGTGACTTGCACATGCACGGCGACCTGCTGCTGTCCCGCTCCACACCAGTACCAGCCTGTGTCTTTCATCTGCAGCTTTTTAAATGTAACAGTGAAAGCCCCAGTCCTGTCATCACTGATGGCCACTGAACTGTCTGTGTACAATCCTTCAGAGTCCGTCAGCAGACAGGAGCTCCAGTCTCCGCTGCGGCACCACTTCTTCTGGCTCTCTCTATTGGCAGTAGTCACAGGGGAGTCAAAGACAAAGCTGTCAGTCCAAGGGCCTTATGTGTGTCTGGGGTTTACTGATGCTTAGCGGATTCATTTCAAAAGTCCTGGTTTAGTCCTGGTTTAGTCCTGGTTTTGCCCTGGTATAAAGTAGACCAGGTTTAGCTTTGGGTTAGCTCTGTTTTTCTCCTGTTTAGATATATCTGGTTTTGCGGTTTAGTCATAATTTAGAATTTGTTTAGACCTGATTTGGTTCATGTTATAACCTAGTTTAGCCCTGGTTCACACCTGGTTTAGAACTGGTTTATTCTAAGTGTTGCCCCCTGGTTTGGTCCTGGTTTATGACTTAATGTTGAAGAGTGAGTTGGGTAAATACCTGTATTTCTGACTGTAGAGGCATTCAACTGTGACACTACTTCCTTCTTCCCCACTCAGTCTGCTGTGTAGTGCCGACATACCTGAAGATAGTACATTTGCTTACTCTGTGTTTAAAAGTTTAGCTGTCAATCACAATTACAATGTAGATACCACATTGAGAAGTCATTCAGAACTGAATTTAATACACTGTTATTGTCTTCTCCTTCTGTCTTTGCAGCTGTGGCTCAGAATGTAATGAGTCAAATCAATACTTGGGAGGTTGGCAGTTTAATTCCTGGCACACTACCATTGTACCCTTGGGCAAGAAATTTACCTCACTTTGCCTATGTATAAATGTGTGAGATTGGTGTGTTTGGTAGTCTCTGTCAGTCTGACTCAGCAGCTGTGGCTCCACTGGTACTGTAGCTGTAACTAGTGACTAAATGAATGAATGGACTTCCTTGTAAAGCGCTTTGGGTATATATACTGTATATAGATATAAAGATATAGGTAGATATATAGCCATTATGTCCCTGTGTGGCTTGAATAGTTTGTCAATGCATTATGAATTTTGTGAATGGTGCTAAATCTATAAACAGCAGATGAGATATTCTCCCTAATTGGCAAACCCTTTCAGATCAGTGTGTCTCATTGTGTTTTTCTTACCATGTATAACCTTTATGTCAGTGAAGGCATACAGATCAGCGCTCCAAATGCCTCCGATCTCCACTCCACACATGTACCATCCTGAGTCCTCCTCCTTCAGCTCTGCCATGGTCACAGAGAACACCAACTGGACCGGATCATCGAATATGCTCACTCTCTCTGCAGCTGCATCGGGCGATTGAGGCTCATCTGTACGGACCAGACTGGTGCAGAATTCCTTCATGCGCCCTCGACACCAGTATTTCACATAGCCGGCATACTGAGGTTCATAATGACATGGTATTGTGAGGGATCTGCCCTCCAGCACAGCAAACTCAGCCTCTGTGGTGACCCTGCACAGACAAACTGATAGCACAAAGTCTATAACTACTATCTGTAGAACAAGAGTTTGATTTCATGAATAATTAAGTATTTACTTTGGCAGATAAGGTAGTGTCTTTTTCTGTTTCAGTAAGCATGTAATGATATTTTAACTATTGGGAAAGAGCCTTGGGCAATTCTTGCTCTACATTTTTATGCTTGATAATGTGTCTGTACTTCAAAGATCAACTTCTATACTGTATCACAAAATTGGATTAGGTATCCATAATATAAATTTGGGGTATGAGACAAAAATAAAACCCTTTGAAGACTTGTCAAAATACACTTCATACTCATAGACTTGCCAACAGATGCTGCACAGGAAATCTGGATGAAGGAAATCTGGATGAGTTTGTAAAATTCAGATACTCGAAAATAGCACAAAGGGCATTATAATTACCATGGAAACTAAGCGTCAGTGTTGTGAGAATAAACATAACACACTAATGGCTATAGTGAAAGTGTAGCCAGGAAGCACCATAACTATGTGGTAACTGCATAGTTGTTAGGGCATTTGTGTTAAGCATAGAGTCTCAGCATTACCTGGAATCCATGGTAACAGACTAAAGGTGAGAATGAAGAGTTGCAACATGTCTGAATTAGACACTAAAGATTAACAAGTGAAAACCTTGGGGCCCGATGCAGACGGCAGGTTCCGCTGTAGTCCCAACTTCCTCATGGTCATGTGACCTCTGATAGGATCCAGATGTTCCAGATGTTAACTCTTGAGGCGCCAGCTGGACTTTAGGGCCCAGTGTCAGACTCATCACATTTTTCTAATGAAGCAATTAAATCCACCCTGTGTCATCAGCAGCATGAAAGTGTTTACAGCATTAAATTGAACTTAATACTCTGTGGCCTTAATGTTATTATATCGGCGAAATCACGTCGGTGTTCGTCCGCGTCCGCAGATCCTAGCTGTGAACGCAATAACTCAAAAACGAATTGCCGGATCAGTTTCAACATTTGCACACAGGTACATACCATAAAGATGCCGAACTGTATCGATTTGGGTACTTCTTCGATTAATATTAATTAAGTAATTAAT
>JAVQKC010119000.1:0-21783 GCA_036025475.1 Philypnodon macrostomus
TATTAATTAGTTACTTAATTAATATTCATCGAAGAAGTACCCAAATCGATACAGTTCGGCGTCTTTATGGTATGCACCTGTGTGCAAATGTTGAAAATGATCCGGCAATTCGTTTTTGAGTTACCGCGTTCACAGCTAGGATCTGCGGACGCGCACCGACGTGATTCCATAATATCGGCGACACGCTGTTTTCGCCGATATAATTATACATATATAGTGTCTTGCCCAAAAACACAAGGTCAATATGAACACGTTTGTGGAACCACCACCTGCTCTATCACCTAAGCAAGAAAGATGTAAGCAACCAATGACCACAGATGTAATTGTGGGAAGACTCTTGAGTGTAAAATTGTATACAACTAAACATTTGATGCGAGTGTTACATAAATGAATTTAGATTTTGAAAACTAGTAAAACTAAATAATTGGCATGTTTTTTAAACCTGTCTAAAACATTGCAGAGTACTGTATGCCCAATGCCGTGGGTAAACTAAGGACTACTGTTCTTACTGTCTCTATTTCTTTACAGTTTCCTGTCATTATACCATATTACTGCTGCTAAGAATTGTTCTATAATTTCGTAATAAAATCTATTCACAATCAATTAGTGGAAGTATGCACAGTACATCCCCACACTCTGAGATAATACACTGTTGCACTGGTATTCAGACACAAGGACACCAAACAAAAGAACATCTATTTAACTGCTTGTTTAATACAAATCATTATTACAGCACTTGTTGTTGCAGCCTGTTCTCTTCTGTCTTATAGCTTTGTGAGTTACAAGGGAAACAATACCCCGCAAGCTTCACAAGATAAAGACACTGACGCGCAGGAAAGCTTCCCTTCCTTTATCTGCTTTGGCTTTCCTCTGCTAGTCACTTCAACTCACAACAAGTCTTTAGAAAGAGCTAACAACACCAAAAGGAGTACCACTTTACAAATACAGACCCCCGCCAAGGTAGCTAATTTCCCCTATATGCTTTCTAGTGTACATCTGCAGGACTGAGCAGAGGGGTAGGTGCCAGATTTCACAAGACAGGCCCAGCAGAGCCAATACAAGGTGCCATCCTTTGAGGAAATTCTCCATCCATTCCTGTCATGTCATTCCTCAGCGTCCCTGAACATGTCATCCAAATCTGTTCAGTAGTGTTTGTGTAGGGTTGCTACAGACATGCACCCACAGACACCAACGCTGTCAAATAAAGAAATTGAAATTGGAAAGTCAGGTATATTTGCCTCTAACGTGCACATACTTTGGCTATTTCAGGCTCAAACCTGAAATACCTAATGACCCCCGGCCCTGAACACATCTGACTAATATGATGGGGGTTACCTCTATAGTGCCCCCTATAGACTGAAAGAAGAATGCAGCTTTAGGGAATTTTCTAAATTTGGCAAAAACGTTCTTCACAAACATCCAGACAAATCAAAAAAGTCAAATAGGGTCCCATGTTTGTCATGGTTTGTGGGTGAGGCCTCTTAATTGCTTGTTAACAATATTAAAATCCATAGAAATCGCACAATGTCTTATTAAGGTGCCCGTTGGTGCCAGTTGTAACAGACGTATGGGGCAGACGTATGGGGCAGACGTATGGGGCAGACGTATGGGGCCGTTTCGCCGATATACACCTTGCTGTCTGGGACGACAGGCCTAGTTCTCAGTAAGTGACCTGTTGTTTTAGGTGGCCCACTTCTACAACACTATTGACCAACAGATGATTCCTTCTCAAAAACCAATGATGCTTGGTTTGGCGTTAGCTTTTGAACAGGTCATCAAGGTACAACATGCAAACAGACACCTCTACCAATTATATTTAATAACTTAATACATGTACATTGTAACAGGTAAACCTTAGGCAACATCTTTTTTTTTATTTTGTAGAATCCTCGTTCTAACTCTAAGGAATCTGGTGGAAAACTGCAGATTACATGGGACAATCCCAAAGAATTAGAGCTTTATATTACAAAGCTTCAAACTGCTGCTGAGAAACTTTCTACAGAGAACAGAAAGTTACGTAAATGGCACATAGACTTCACTGACAAGGTGCATTTTGATTTCACAGTTTTCAGTGTATGAAATGAATATTAAAAATGCTAGTGTTTATTATAATGCTAATTATTTTAGGTAGTGACACTGATGAATGTAGATTTACTGAGGCATCAGCAGCGATGGAAGGATTGGCTCCAGGACCTTCGAACTGGTTTTGCTGCACTGGAGGCTCAGGTAAGCCTTTAGCCTTTAGGTTATACTAAACATCACAGTATATGTAAAAAAATAAAAATGTATTCTACACTGGGTATGTTTGGTATAGGGTTTCAAGTCTGATGATATGCAAGCTTGGCGACAGCACTGGAATCATCAGCTGTACAAGGCTCTTGAACATCAGTATCAGACCGGACTGGAAGCTCTAAACAAGAATCTGCCTGAAATACAAATAGACCTTACTTTCAAGTGAGTGCATACATTGTGTCATTTGTTATCCTTTTCCTTCTTCTCTTTTACTTTGTGTTTTGTTTTTGATTTATGTTGCAAGCACTTAATTATTTGGTTTTCTATTCTTTAGGATACTTTTTACTTATTGTATGTCTTTTTTTAATCAATTTTTTCTGTATTCCCAGGCAGGGTCGTTTACAGTTTCGGCCTCCCTTTGAGGAGGTGCGAACTCGCTATTTCCGGGAAATGAAAAGGTTCATCTCCATCCCAAACCAGTTCAAAGGGGTCAGCGCTCAAGGAGAAGAGCTCATCTTCAGTGTTATGATTGACAGGAATGCCTCTGGGTTTCTCACCATCTTCAGCAAAGCAGAGGATTTGTTTAGCCGCCTCCAGGCAATTCAACACAAGTTTAAGGTGTGTCAACAATATGTGCTTCTCTCTCCTGGCCTTACATGTAAATAATGTAGCACTTTGAAAATAATAACATTATCTAAAACGTTTGTTTGTCTTGTAGGAATGGGTAGTGCTGGGTCAGGTGGATTTAGAGAGGTTAGTGGAGAAGCATCTGAACTCAGTGCAGGACTGGGAACGAAACTTCAAGGCCCTTAAAGCCAGAGGAAAAGAATCAGAACGTCTTCCCAGGTACAGTAATTAAATGCATGCCACTTGATCTAGTGTGACAATAGTACTTATGGCACTACTGCATAGCCTTAGAAATGATTAGCTAACTTTAACTAATAATCTTTTACATTTGTCAGTCAGGAGAAAGTAGATTGTATCACTGTCAACTGTGAGCCAGTAAAAGCGTCCATTGATGACCTCATTCAACGACTTTTTGACATGCTACTAATGTCACTCAGGAAGTCTATACAAGGTAAATGCTAACAATACTCTACTGTATTCTACTTTCTGTTTTGTTTTTGTTTTGTGGGTACTTTCACTTCCATTTTTTTAATTGTTCTTTCTAGGCCACACTCAAACCATAGAAACGTTTGTATCAGAGTCAACAGAGGTCCTGTCTGTTCGACCTGAGAGCATGGAGGAGATCAGTGCAACTCGGGGAAATTATAATGAAATAATAGCCCGCACACCTGAAGTAAGACCACATTGAAAAATACATGGCACATTCTACTGCATTACCAGCAGAGGGTTTTAACCAGTCTCTGTCTTAAATGGCACTTTTAACAACTTTATTCTGAGGTGGTACTTAAATTATTTATATCTCTTTAGATCCTCCAGCAATTTCAGAGTGCTGAAGAGAAGAACCGATTGCTGCGGTCTGTAGCTGGGGCTGGTCTAGACTGTCTGACTGTTCTTAGGGCAAAATGGGACAAACTAGAGCTTATAATAGAAAGCCACCAGCTGATGATTAAGGAGCAGGTAATCGAACATGAACCTTCAATATTTCATTTGATGTTTGAATAACAACCTACGGTAACTCTCATTATGTGTATTTATGTATTAGGATTTATTTCTGAGCTTAGTTTTCACCCTTACTTTTTATTTTGTAAGGTGGAGGTCATGCGGAGTAAGGTGGCAAGTCACATGGACACCTACAGAGCAGATTTGGAGCGCTTTAAGGCCCGGTGGGACCAGCTTAAACCCAAAGATGACATCTTAGAAACTGGTGATCATGCTGCCCTACTTGGATGCCTTCAGACTATCAAAGATAAACATCAAGAGTTTGAAGAATTAGAAGTTGTCCACCACAAATTGCTGTGAGTTCTTTACAAAATAGGATACCATTTTTTCTACCTACCTAGTATCTTATCACTTTCTTCCATAGTGAAGACTGTACTTATTTCAACCTGGAAGCCCCAGATTTTTCATTGGCTGAAGAAACAAAACGTGATATGGAAGAGTATAGCCAGATGTGGGGTTTGTATGAGGAGTGGCAGGAGGGCTTCACAGAGAAGGCACAGGAGGACTGGATAACCTTCAGGTACTGTATGCTGTTAGATTTAAAGTACTCGGCTGTAAATTGAAGAAAAAAGTTAGAATCCAACTCATTATAGGAGTAAAACATATATTTTCGAGGAGTTCCTATTCACCTGGCAGGAGAGACTGCGGAAAGTGGAACAGCCCACTCCTATGTCTGTCAAACTGCAAGGACAAGTGGACAAATACAAGGTTGGATATTAAGCATTGTCCACATGTGTTGGCTACTTTTTCATTTTAAATTCTAATTGACTATATTTTTCTGATTTGTGAATCTAGAACATGATCCCATTGCTGAAGTATGTACGTGGTGAACACCTGTCCCAGGACCACTGGTTGGATATGTTCAGATTGTTGGGTCTACCAAGAGGGACCACACTGGAGAGACTCATTTTCCAAGACCTTCTAAATGTGGCAAATACCATTATTGAAAAAGCATTTGAACTTAAGGTAATCTAGATATATCAACATTAAATAGAACACTTTGTATTGCATTCTGTCAGCTTGTCAAGGCAAACACCAGAGGGCAGTAGCACATAAGACATAGTTATTACTTTTAGGTTTCTGCCAAGTTATGTGCAGAATATGGGCTGCAATGTAGTCTTTGATTGTTCAGTCATTATTTAGAAAATATCGATACACAGAACATGTGAAATATATTATATGTGATTGGTAGAAGTGACTAAATTATAATGTGTAACACACCAGGATCTGAATAGCCGTGCCCAGGCTGAAGTGACAATCAGAGAAGCACTGAGGGAGCTGGACTTGTGGGGAGCTTCTGCAACATTCACTCTTACTGAATACACAGACAGCAGTGGACGCTGTCTATCCCTGATTAAGGACTGGAAGGACATAGTTAATCAGGTAACTCTGACCCATAAAACTGCCACTCTTCAGATAATGTAAAATCTTCTGTAAACCCTAGACATGATTCTAAGTAAAAATAAAATGGTGTATAAAACATTTCTGAAATGCTCAGGACAGGCTACATTGAACCAACAGCTATGTACATTTCCAAGTCACATTTGCCACCTTTCTTCATTCTAATGCTTAATTTGAACCTCAGCAGTCTATATTCATTGGTTTGATAAATTCTAGACTGGTAGCTCTTGTGCAGGGAAATGTGTCTACCAAGTATAGTAGTCAGTTAGTGGTGATGTCAGTGACTTTTGAGGTACATGTCTTTTCACTAGTTTCAGACAATATAAAACGACTTATCTTCTTATGTTGGACCATTTCGTGTATTTTAATTAGCCACACTTAATATTTCAGTGGTCCATGACAAACGCGTCCAAAAATAACAATTTACCATATTTCCCATTAAGGTGGGAGACAACCGCTGTCTTCTGCAGTCTCTGAAGGACTCTCCTTACTACCGTAGCTTCCAGGACAAGGTCAGTTGAAATGATTGTTATAATATTTTTATGATCCTTATCTTGGTATCTGGTACCACAGTACACTAAACTGACATGTGTTGACTGTTAAGGTCAGCCTGTGGGAAGTTCGTCTGTCAGATCTAGACGAGTATCTCCTCAGTCTAAATGCTATCCAGAGACGTTGGGTTTATTTAGAGCCGATTTTTGGACGTGGGGCATTACCACGAGAGGAAGCTCGCTTCAAAAGAGTGGAGGAAGATTTCAGGTTCACTTTTTACATGCTCTACAAATATACACTTAAACTAAATACAGTTTTCATAGCTAGGGTTGTTCTAATGTAGGTCACTGTAAAAAATAGTCCTGTGAATCTGATGATAATAAGAACGATTTTGTTTTCAGGTCTATCATGTCTGACATACAGAGGGATAACAGAGTGGTGTCACTGAGCTCCAGGGCTGGGATCAGAAACTCTCTGGTCACTATACTGGACCAGCTGCAGCGCTGCCAAAAATCTCTTAATGAGTTCTTAGAGGTACGCTGACTTTTATTTAGTCCCAGCAACTCTCGAAACTTGTTCACATTTGCTTTTAACACCGTTTTTAATGATGCAGGAAAAACGGTCTGCCTTCCCGCGGTTTTATTTCATTGGAGATGATGATCTTTTAGAGATTCTCGGTCAAGCAACAAACCCCACAGTCATACAATCACACCTTAAGAAACTCTTTGCAGGTCAGAAGAATAACACAATTAGTCAGCATTTAGCAATATCCATAAAAATACCAGTCTGTCTTTTGTTTCTTCACAGGAATTCACAGTGTTGTGTTTGATGAGCAGTGCAAGAACATTGTTGCCATGTGTTCTTTAGAGGGTGAGATGGTGCCGCTGCAGAATCTCATACACATTTCAAGTCTTGTGGAGGTATTCTGATATATTTCCCAAAACTTGCTTATAAGTATAACATATTTTACAGAATATAGTGGGGCATTGTTTATTTCTTCAAATGATAAGAAATGTCTTTACTTTGATACAAGTGAATAAAGAAACAATACTCTGGTTGTTGTCTAGGGTTGGTTAGGTCAACTGTCCACAGAAATGAAGGAGACTCTGAAGCATCTCTTGTATGAGTGTGTGTTAGCGGGGAAGAAAGGGGAGGTAGATCCCTCATCCTATCCATCACAGGTAAATATACACCCACTATAAATGTTATTGAGTTTTTTAGATTATATTATTTGTGTTGGGTATTTGTTTTCTGTCTAGGTGAGTTTATTGTGTTTAAAATGTATTGTCTTCTCTACAGATTCTGTGTTTGGCTGAACAAATCCAGTTTACTGAGGATGTGGAAAAAGCTGTAAAAGAGCAAAATCTGCAGCGTCTGGAGCTGGAGCTTAATGCAAAACTAGAACATTACACTACTGTTGACACCAGTTCAATAGACACTTCAAACACAGGTAGTCTGTGTTTCATTGGTTGGTAAAGGGTTTATTAGCTCAAATCTTGTCCGTACATGATGACATTCATGGATTTCAAAAACAGTGAGTTGACTAAAAAGTTTAAAATAGTTAGGATTCAATTAAAATGGTGACTTTCATTAAATGACTGCAAGTTTAATATACATTTTGAACACTTGCTTAAGCCTAGCAAGGAAAGAAATTGTGTGAAGCTTTCTACTTAAATTGCCAATTTCTGTTCATGCATGAGATTGGAAGCTTAATAGTTTTAGGGATGGTTTCACATTTACTGTGTCATTGGAGTTAATCTTGTGTTCTGAATCCTTTAATACAACAAGAACTGAGAACTATTACTTTCTTGATGCATACCATGTTCTAATAATATAGACATGATAATGTTCAGAACTCCAACGAGTAACAATAGTAATACATACTGTTTCAATACTTTGACAAAGTATTTCTTACTTATAGCTCTAATTGAGGCAGTATGTAAAACATATTACTGAAGACTTTTTAGGCAAACCTCTATCAACAATACATGACAGAGAATGAAGGGGAGGGCTCATCAAGTGAGATCTATGTATAAAATATGTTCCTTTACAGAAGCCAGTGTGTTGCAGTTGAAACTAAAGGCCTTGATCCTGGACATTATTCACAACATTAGTGTGCTGAAGCAGCTAATCCAGGAAGGGGTCACCAGTACAAGTGCCTGGGTGTGGAAGAAGCAGCTACGTTTTTACATGGGACCAGACAAATCCTGCCACATACAGATGGTGGATGCACAGTTCGACTATACTTATGAATACCAGGTGAGTAGCTGCAGATAATTATTTGCCCCAGGCACTGTTTAAATGCCTTGTAATGTTATGTAAAATGTATTTCCTACAGTTTTTTAACAAATATTACTTTATCTCATACATTTTTATCATCATACAGTTTATTCTTTATCTAGTTTATTGTTACACAATCCATGGCTTACTTCTTGCATCTTCTATAGTACTATAGACTAGACTATAGACAATATGTTCATGTGTAAAGATAAGCAATACAGTAGCAATTCTTTTAAATTATTTACTTTAGAATCTATTAGTTTTGTATAATAAAATGCAAAGTGAGCAAGAAATTATTCAGTTTTAGTGTTTATCTGGATCACTGTCTAGATCCAGGATTACCATGAAGAGACAAAAAGATATGAGCAACCTACAGCCACTGATCCATTAAAAAAAAGTCTTTGGAAGTAGGATGAGTTCTCACTTGACTGGATTTGAATGTTTGTTCTGAATGATCACTTTACAATTTTGTAAATATATACGAATAAACAATAAATAGCATATTTTTGGAAGCTGTTTACCTAATAATATGTATTTCTGCCTGCCAAAAAACATTTGCACAGATTGCTTTCTCATCTCTGTTACTTTATTATTTGTTACATGTTTTTCTCCATTTCTTCATATCTGTTTCCTAGGGGAATGCTGCAAAGCTGGTGCACACTCCCTTGACAGATAAGTGCTACCTGACTCTGACTCAAGCCATGAAAATGGGACTGGGGGGCAACCCCTACGGGCCAGCTGGTACAGGCAAAACTGAGTCTGTCAAAGCCTTAGGTGGGCTGTTTGGGCGACAGGTGCTAGTGTTCAACTGTGATGAGGTATATCAGTGTAATATGTTATGTTGTGTAGATTAAAGTTTAAAGTGTTTTATTTTATTTTGTATTTTTTTCAATAGTATTACTATTTAACATGAAGCAATAATGTTCTTTTTTTGTTTTTAGGGCATTGATGTCAAGTCCATGGGACGTATCTTTGTGGGGTTGGTGAAGTGTGGCGCATGGGGCTGCTTTGATGAGTTTAACCGATTAGAAGAGGCAGTGCTATCAGCAGTTTCTATGCAGATCCAAGCCATTCAGGATTCTCTTAAACATCACAAACAAACATGTGAACTGCTTGGAAAAGAGGTCTGTTAAGCTTCCTATTACCACAGTATAAATCACTTTGTTAAACTTGCTTCAGAAAAGTATAGAAACACAACTTGATCATCATATTCTTTATTGTATTGTACTTGTAAACAGTGCAATTTGTCTTTCTTGTTTTGAACTCAAGGTGGAATTGGACCCAAACTCAGGTGTGTTCATCACAATGAATCCAGCAGGTAAAGGCTATGGAGGTCGTCAGAAGCTCCCGGACAATCTGAAGCTGCTTTTTAGGCCTGTTGCTATGAGTAGACCTGACAATGAGCTCATCGCTGAGGTTATACTCTACTCTGAGGGGTTCAAAAATGGAGAAGTCCTGGGACGAAAATTGGTGGCAATCTTTAACTTGTCCAGGTAAGGTCATACTTGGGTTAAGATAAGAGATACCTCACAGTTTGAGATTTGACGTTCTTACTTTTGTATTTAATCTTGTGTCCAGGGAGCTGTTGACTCCTCAGCAGCACTATGACTGGGGACTGCGTGCTCTGAAGACTGTGCTCAAGGCCTGTGGGAGTCTCCTACAGCAACAGAGGAAGAACCAGGACAAAGACAAGAGTAAGAGTCTGGTGGCTTTTATAATAAAATAGGGCAGTTTATTCCACCACCAGAATCTAAATGAAGAAACAGTTAAGAGTTCTTTCTATGTTCTATATGGGACAGGAGTAGACCATTTTTTTTTTAGAAATTTCCTTGCTAGGGGCACCACACTGCAAAGATTGTTATCCTATAGCTAAGAAACCTCCATCGATTCATTACTTCACCTTCTACGGTTTATTCTACATTCATTCACTATTGGCAATTCACCTTGACCAATTCACCTATAATCACTATTTTGTAAATGTACTTGAACGTCACACTCAGAGTAAATACTAAAGGTTTCCTTTCTTGAATACCAGAACACTGAAGTAGCTATTTTCTCCACTTGTCCTCCAAATCCACTAATACCAACCATCAATTGACATTTAGACAAAACGGCCCACTGCAAAACTTTCTCCTCCCTTGGGCTTTCAAACTTGCGTGTGTACTTTTGTCCTTCTCCATTGCCTCATTTCCCGACAATGGACTGCCCAAGTTCTGTTGTTTACAGCACTTTATCCACAGCTACCTCCTCCCCCTGACCTCTTGTTTGCTCTCCCGCGCTCTGATACCTGAAAGTCGATGTGCCTCTCATCTGATCATTTTCACTTTGTGCCCTCTATTTCCCACCTTCATCTCCCCCTCATGTCTGCTTTGCAAAGTCCCCAGTCTCTTGCTGCAAGTTTGGCACAATGTCTGTCACTAAACGACCCTCTCTCACATGGATGCAGACTTGCCTCACATACACAAACCCTGTCAATGAGTCCCTAAGGTTTTCTAGTGCTTGTCTGTGTGTAGTCTGGCCAACAGTTTCTCTCTGTTGTAAATAAAAAATAAAAAATCTCAGCATTTGTAGCTGTAGGGATGGCCAGCCGTCTTTGAAGGAGAGAACAAATGGATTGACAAACTGAATTGTGACATACTTTCAGCACACAGACCAAGGCATTTGCCCTGTCTTATAATCTTGTTTTTTAAACCCCCCATAAAACTCAGTATGGTAAAGCATCCTCTAAAAGTAATAATTTGTTCCCGGTCCTGAGCCCTGTGGCTGGTGTTAGTGTGTCCATATGTTTGGCCTCTCAATGGTGTGTGGAGTGTTCTGGATCCAGAAAAAAGTGAATCCAATGCAGCTGAAATATCTTGTTAATAGGCAGATCAAGTTGAATTTTGCAACATTTATCTTTGATGTCATATTGAAATGCAAAACTAAATCTATTTCTGTTTGTTTACTTGCAGTTCAGGAGAGTAGTCTGGTGGTGCAAGCTTTACGACTGAACACCATGTCGAAGTTGACATTTGCTGATTGCTCACGCTTTGATGCTTTGGTCAGAGATGTCTTCTCTGGAGTCAATTTTAGCGATGTTGAAGATCAAATCTTGATGCATGCTCTTGAAGAAGCTTATAAGGAAGCTAGACTTGAAGTGATACCAAGTCAGGTACATACAGTGTATTGGAATACATAATACATTAAATCTTCCAAACAATAACATAACATAACATAACATTAGACTGACTAATAAATGCATATGTACCTCTGTAGCTAAAGAAGGCTTTGGAATTGAATGAGCAGCTGAGACAACGTATGGGTGTGGTGGTTGTGGGGCCGAGTGGAGCAGGAAAGTCCACACTCTGGAAGATGCTTCGGGCAGCTCTTAATAAGACAGACAAAGTGGTGAGTACAGTCACAGTGCTACACCTGTGTCTCTATCATAACTGTTTTAGTGTATTTACACAGGCTTAAATATTAACACTATAGATGTGTTTAGAGTTGTGACATCTAGCTCTAGTTTAATTTAGAGACATCTTTGTTCCTTTTTTAATACTATTCTTATAGGGGGGTTGAATTTATTATTTGGACCACTGCTGTGCTTTTTGGCATGATTTAGACTTGGTTTAGTTCCTTTTTTGTCCCCATTTAGGAATAGTTTTTTCTGCAGTATTTTCTGTTTCATTCCCTGGTTTAGTCCAAGGTTATTTCTGATTTACACATTTCTGTCCAGTGAAATAGTACTTAGAAACCCAAATGATTTTTGAGATATTGGTGTGGATGATTGATTATTTTATTTTATTTTATTTTTATCATGACTTGCAGGTAAAGCAGTACACAATGAATCCCAAAGCTATGCCCAGACAACAACTCCTGGGTCATATTGACATGGACACCAGAGAATGGTCTGATGGCGTCCTTACACACAGTGCCAGGAGTGTGGTGAGAGAACCCCAGGGTAAGCAAATGGCACTTAAAAAATATAATCTGCTGATTACATGATGTAATAGTAAATGTTTATGTTCCAGAGGTGAACTCCTGGATTGTATGTGACGGTGATATTGACCCTGAGTGGATTGAGAGTTTAAATTCAGTTCTTGACGATAATCGATTGTTGACCATGCCAAGTGGAGAACGCATCCAGTTTGGACCAAATGTTAACTTCTTATTTGAAACCCACGACTTGAGCTGTGCTTCACCAGCTACCATCTCTCGCATGGGCATGATCTTTCTTAGGTTTGTCAATTTAAAATATGTATTGATAGCAAGATGTTTTAGAATTTTGTGTTTTTTATATTGACATTGTCTATTTAGTGATGAGGACATTGATGTGAATGCCTTGGTGAAGTCATGGTTGTCCAATCAGCCAGAAGAGTGTCGCAGTAACCTAGAAAACTGGCTTGGTGACTACTTCCAGCGAGCGATTGACTGGGTTCTTAAACAGGTAACATTATTTTCAAAAGATTCATAAATGATCTTATTCACTGGCCAGTATTTTGATTTTAAATGATACCCTACCTGCTCCTTGTTCCTTGTTTCTATATGTTTCACCAGAATGACTTTGTGGTGGACACTAGTCTTGTTGGTATGGTGTTCAATGGCCTGTCACACCTCAGTGCTGTGACAGAGAGAGGTCAATTCATCATCTGCCTTCTTAGAGGTCTTGGGGGAAATCTGCACCTCAAAACGAGACAGGAATTTGCCAAGGAGGTAGGACCTGCAAGAAAGAAATATACTGTCGCCAATAGTATGTTAGAAGTAATTTTAACATTTAAGTTAAAGTTGTATGATTCCAAGAATAACTTTTTTTTCAATGTCATCAATTCAATCAAAATATCAAAAAAATAGTGTTGTTTCTGGAGAGATAATGTGTTTATGTGTCTTTCCTCTAGCTGCTGAGCTGGGCTAGAGAAAGTCCTCCTGATGTGAAAAAGCCACTGGACACATACTATGACCCCAGCACTGGACAACTCTCAGCCTATAGATTCCAGCGACCTGATAGTCTCACATTGGAACAGCTGTCCAATACACAGAGGCTGCCTGTGATTGAAACTCCAGATATGCAAAGGAGTCTGCACTGCTTCTCCCCATGGCTCGCTGCTCAACAGAGACAGCCCTTTATGGTGGTTGGGCCAGAGGGCTGCGGCAAAGGGTAATTAAACTAATGCAAATGAAATCTTCATGCCTAAATAGTAAATCCTAAATCAAAACCATGTGACAGTTATTGGCTATAACATAACTTAAAAAGGTTCAAAACACTTACAGTAGAACATGACATCCGAGTGATGCATTTAATTTCTAGTCATGATTCAGATATTGTGTTATTTTCCAACATTGCAATAATCCTAATTTTGTGAGCTATTGTACAGTCCTGAATAAAAAATGTTCTTATTTTAAAATAGAAAAAAAATATATCAAAAAATTCAGACACTAAATGTGTGTGCTATGCCTCTCTGTTGTGTATGTTTAGGCTTGTGTATAGGTTCACAGAGGGCTGTTGCCTCAACGTAATTGCTTCAAGCCTCAGGAGGTTTGAAGAACATGGGGTCACCCAGCCTGCCTTTTACACTCCAGTTGAACTGCACTGTTTCTTTCTCCTCTGTCTTCTTGTCTTGCATCACTTTGGCTGAAAGGTCATTGTGGCCCCGGTTGACTGCTCATATTTGTGTTATGTGTAGTTAATTCCCACTTATCTACTACACAAGACTGAACATACATGTGCATTTCAGTAACTTTCCAGTTATATTCTTTATTGTGTTGTAACAAACAATGGTGTCTGCTGAAAATACTTTTTACTGTAATGCACTGATTCTCACCCAGTACAACTTTTGTAAATATCTGGCTTCATAAGTGGTAATTTATTTAACAAAAAAAAAAGATTTCGTCTAATACTGGACTAACCAAGAAATGAAATATGCGCAAAACGGGGACAAAAAAGGGACTATGCCCGGATTAAATTATGCTGGGCCTAAATCAGGATGTCCATCCTCCTACCAGAGCAAGACTAAAATGAGAAAAAAATATACTAAATTAAGACCTGAATTAAAGCCAATGTACCATCAGCGGTAACCTTATCACAGCTTGGGAATCATTGCACTTGTTATAACTAGTCCCACGCTGTCGCACCCGACACCTTGGTGTATATCGGCAAAATTGCTCCAAACGTCTGCCCCAAATGCTATGGCACCAACTGCCACCTTAATCGGAAATATGCAAATTACAGAGGTCAAATAAAGAATGCCTCAATAGCGCCCCCATGTTTATGACCCCTATGGGACTCAGGACATGCTTAAGTTGACAGAGAACAATGAAACTTGGTACAGTGATTCTCCACATTGTGTCCAACATAAAATGTTATTATGGCTTCATCCTACAACAAACAGGAAGCCGGTCATATTGGATTGAAATTGGGAAGTCAGGTATATTTGACAGCCTCTAACTTGCACATACTTATAGCCCGATTAGACTTAATTGTATGCATATGTACATTAAATATACACTAGCCCTGATCACTGTGCCAAAATATTAGAAAAGAAAATTAGTAAAAGATCCAGCAAAAACTTATTGTGTTCAGAGCTTTAGGCCATTAATTAATTAACAACTTCATTAATATTCATTGTAGAAGTACCAAAATCAGTCTTTATGATATGTAACTGTGCATAACATTTTTGACTGATCCGGCAATTGGTTTTTGAGTTATTGCGTTCACACATAGGATTTGTGGATGCGGACGCAGACAGACTGATTCCATAATATTATAATATTAGCATAATATGAGTGCTCTCAGGCACTGTTTTTGATTGCATTTTAATGTGCTGTTTTCCTTCTTCTAGCATGCTCCTACGCCACGCCTTCTCTCAGCTGCGGTCCACTCAGGTAGCCGTGGTTCACTGCAGTGCCCAGACATCCTCTCGTCATGTGTTACAGAAGCTTAGTCAGACCTGTCTTTTACTGAGCTCTAACACTGGCCGAGTTTTCAGACCAAAGGATTGTGAGAACCTAGTTTTGTACCTCAAAGACATCAACCTCCCCAAACCTGACAAATGGGGGACCAGCAATCTTATCGCTTTTACACAACAGGTACACAAAAACAGGGAGATATACAGTACTGTGCAAATCTTTAATGCATGTTTGGATCCATGTTGTTTAAAAATATGCATTGTCTCATTATTTTTCATAGGTGTTGACATATAAGGGATTTTATGATGAAAATCTGGAGTGGGTCAGTCTCGAAAACATCCAGGTTGTAGCCTCAATGTCAACAGGGAGCGCTGTTGGCAGTCATTCTCTCACCTCACGCTTCTCTTCTATAGTACGCATCTGCACAATAGAGTAAGTATACTTGGTGTCATTACAGTCTTATCAAAAGCCTATGTTTTTGTTTTGTCCTTCTAAGATGTTGTTTAATATTGCCTTCAGCTATCCAGATCGGGAACAACTGCAAACTATCTACTCAGCGTATTTGCAGCCTGTTCTCCAACACAGCCTTGGTAGCCAGGCAGAGTGGGCCAGCACAGGGAGGACACACCAGTTGTCTGGCTCTCTAGTGCAACTCTATGAACAGGTATTTATTAAACAGCATAAGGATTGTTTCTGTTTGTTTGTATAGAGTAAACACTAAACTGTTACTTTGAATTTAGGTCAAAGCAAAATTTTCAGTTGATGATCACAGCCATTATCTTTTCACACCCTGTATTCTCACTGAATGGGTTCTCAGCCTTCTGCGATATGATCTAACTGCAGGTAATCACACACTATAAATGTTTCTATATTATAGCTGTTTAAATGTAATTATTTGTATTCCTATGTTTGTTGATTTCATGTCTAGCTGCAACTACACTCACTGGTCACTTGATTAGGCAGCTCTTGTAATCTATATGGCCTTTACCCTTTTGCTGACTTGTCATTTTGGATTTGTCTGGTTGTTCTCATCATATGCATCTTTTTTTTTGTAATATATTATAAACAGATAGATCAGCATCTCCAGAAATACTCAAACCAATATCTGGCAACAACATCTATGCCACGTTCAAAATCACTCACAGTAAATCCCACCGCTTCAGATGGTACATTAATGTAGTTTTTTTCATAAAACCTCTAAGGTCTGGCTATATTTTCAAAAGCAGACTGTTAATGAAGGGGGGCCATGAAGAATTAATAACTCTGCCATTTGTGATGCCAGAATCAACATGGCAGCTCCAGATCGTGTGGATTCTTGTCAGGATCCCATTACCTAAAACCTTTCTTTAATTCTCACCTTTTTCATAATTCCCTCCTTCCCCCCTTTCTTTACCTGGCCTCACTTCCTTGGTGTCACTGGTCTGTCCTTTACTTTTCTATCACCCTGTCCCTTCACTTTCAACTCTCTTTGCCACACTCTCCGTCTGCAATATGTTCCCGCTGCGATAGCCAGTCCAATCATTTATTTTAATTAAACACGTCAGCGGATCAACTTCTATTTTCCATGCTCATCATTTTTAACTTGCACGTACTTCTTTTTCTCCCTTTTTTTGCTGCTTACCCTCTATCTTGGTATGTACAAAATAATCTTTTAATCTTTGAGATGCTGTACTGTGTAAGTGTTTAGACATGCACAAATGCAAGGTATTTGCTTGATATTGAGAAAGAAATTATTTTTCTTTTCGTTGTGGCTCTGGCTCACCGTCTGGATCCAATGCACATTTTTCCCAAAATATACTTGTTTACCTTAACATGACGTCCTCAAACCTACCTAAACATTTGCACAGCATTGTAATCCTGACTATTTTCATAGTGAGTTGACGCCACAATTAATTACTTGAGTAATAACGTGTGTGTAATCATGTCCATTAATTTCCTATACCAATTAACATATTTATGTTTTCTGCCTTTTCTCTACCTTTTCCACCCAGCTCAATCTAATGTGACAGACAGCGTCCTGGAGGTGGTGGCATATGAAGCCAGGAGACTGTTTAGGGATCGACTGGTTTCCTTCAAAGATCTTCACACCTTTGATAACATTCTCACCTCCATCATACGAGGAGACTGGGGCTCTGACGCCATTGACAACATGACTGGTACCGACTTTGAATAATTCCTATATCACCTGTAAGCTAGGGGTGGGCGGTCTGATACAAATATAAAATCATATTTTTATTCAGATTGAGCTCAAGATTTAGATTATATCACTATTTTACTTCTGCTATCAGTGTCTTTAAAACACTTTAACTACAATTTCATTGAATCCAATCCATCCAGTGTTCATCATAATACTTATACTATGTATTATTTTTTATTATTACTACAAACACTGGCAAATGACAGTGAAGAGCAGCCTATTCAACTTCAACTTCATATCACAATTCGATTTTTATCACCATATCGCTATTACCTGCTCCAGAACTTACTCGGCTCATTCGGAGCTTGGTTTCGTCTAACTTGATAGGAGAGTCATACAGTATTCTGGGTATGTTCAAATAGCTTTGTTGTACTGGGCCTGAAATAATATATCCAAACATCTTATTTACTTTTTATAACAAATCTTATGCCTACAACACTAAAGGTCCTTGGCAAATAACTACAAAAACCCTCACAAGGACTTAGATACAGACAGTCGGCTCAGCTTCAGGTAAGAATAATGATCAAGAACAAGCCTGGCTCCCAAATAAATGCTATGTCATATCTTTACCCCAGCCCCCAGTAAAACAAAGGCAAAGGAAGACGCCAGGGTTTCAGAGGCTTAATGATTCTCTCATAATGTTTTTGATCTTAATTATGCTTTCAAAGACTTCTTATCTGTAACAATCCAATCTTTTCTCGACACATCTTTCATAACTAACATCACTTAGTTTAGCAGTCCTTTTTTAGTTCAGATAATTTAATGCACCCTAGTGTAAACAAAACATCATAATGCAGTTAAAAAGGCCATGAAAAAAGCTGTTTTAATGTGTCCTGTCTGCAGATGGTTTCTATGTGACATGGGGGGCATCTGAGGCTGCTGTGACAGCTCCAGGCCATTCTCTACCTCCTCATGGTAAACAACTGGGACGCCTGGCTTCTGCTGATTTAAAACTAGTCATACAAAAGGTACAGCATTACTTGGGTGTTTTGATTATGCAAAATGTATAAATGGGTATCTTTGTGAAATATTTGTTAACATTCTGTATGTTTTTCCACCTGGCTCCTGGCAGTAGTAGTATTATCTGACTGAAGTTTGTGTTTTTTATTCACAGTTCAGTTTGGGACAATAATGGTTCACAGATTACATAACAGCATTATATATTCACAATAGACCATAAATATAATTCATTTGTATGTCACTGTAATTTCACATAAAAATCCCTAATGCCGAATGTGTTGTATACAAGGTTGACTCAGTAATTCAGCTCAATACCTGACCCCCTGCCTTACTTTCTTTTGGCTTGTTTGTGACAATGCTTGTGGCCTCACCTGTTTGCCCTATCCCACTCTTCCCCCTACAGGGAGTGGTGCTGTACAGTCGAGATAACAGGGAGCTGGATCTCCTCCTCTTCAGGGAAGTGTGTGACTTTGTGTCCAGAGTGGATCGTGTCCTCAGCCGACCCAGTGGCTCTCTGCTTCTGGCGGGAAGAAGTGGAGTGGGTCGACACACGGCTACATGCCTTGTGTCGCACATGCATGGATACACTTCCTTCACACCTAAGATCACACGTGGTTATACTCTCAAACATTTCAACAATGATCTAAAGACGGTAAGTACACTGCCTGTATTGTAAATGCCAACCGCACAGTGAATTACATATACATTATTTGTTTTTAGGTGATGCAGCTCGCAGGTCTTGATGGGCAACAAGTGGTTCTACTGCTTGAAGACTATCAGTTTGTTCACCCTGCATTCCTAGAGATGGTGAACAGCCTGTTGTCATCAGGTTTGTGTTTTTAATTAAAATGGCATTTATCAATTTAGTATAAAAACGTGGTGGCACATCAGAAAAGTGGTCAATCTTTCATTGTGTAATCTTCATATCTGCCCTTCACTATATCGTGGGAAGAAATGTTTGTGTACATGGATGAATTGATGAATCTCACATTTAGGCAGCCCTAATTACCTAGTTACCAGCTCACTTAGCATATCTAATTAGCCTCTCACAGATTAAGTCATGCACATACTGTATGTGAAAGGCAAACCTGTTGAAGTCTAAACTAAGCAGCAAGGAAGATGAAAGATACTTTTATTTATGTTTTGAATATGGTGTGATTGACTATATATATATATTGTTTACCTGGATTTTTACACAGGCATGTCTAGTATTTAAATTTGAAAAAGACCCTATATACAGTCTTGTGGGCAAAAATGCCTAGTTGATGCCAGAGGTCAGAGACTGCTTCAAGATAATAGAAAAGTTGCATTTGCATAGATATAGACACTCTTTGGCAGCAAAAAATGTCAAAACATGAAGTAGGTGGGCTAGAGCAGCAGAAGGCCGCAGCCGTCTAACACTTTATAAGTATAAGGTCTACCTGATTTGCCAGCAATGATTGTAAATTTGCCTTAATGGTTCTTAGTACCAGCTACTGTCCAGATCGTGTGCCCCATCTCAGGCCCATAGTTGCTGGAAATTTGCTCCAACCACACGCCAAACAACCAAACAAAATGAGTTAAATATAACATCAACACATGTGGTTGTACTTAATTCGAATGTTTGATGTATTGTTATTTGTGTTAGGTGAAGTTCCCGGTCTTTACACCTCTGAGGAACTGGAGCCTCTCCTCTCTCCTCTCAAAGATGCAGCTTCTCAGGATGGATTCACTGGACCTCTATACAACTACTTTTCCTACAGTATGTCTAACCTGAACAAGTGTTCCCCTTTACCTGTCAAATATTTCATAGTACCCATTTAATTATTGCTGCCTGGAGCTAGAAATTGAGTTTACATTTATCTCGGCTGTTTGCCTCTTCACTGTATTGTGCTTCTGATAACAATGTTTCAGTATTGTTATTGTAAATCCTTTTTTAACTTGGGCAGAAAGCGTTGTTGCGGATACCCTGGCCTTGTATATAATTGACTTTCTAAATGTGTTGCATGCTTGAAAAGACGAGGCAATGTCTGTACTTTGTGGACATTTTATTAGAAAGCCACAGTTCTTGCAAGCATTACATTACATTCGTGGGTGGAGTGGGTAGGCGCTCGCCCTTCAACCAGAGGGTCGGTGGTCCCCGTCCAAGCACACGCTGCCGTTGTGTCCCTGGGCAAGACACTTAACCCACATTGCCTAGGAATGAATGTGGCCAGGTCGCCATTGTAAATGAGAATTGGCTCTCAATTGGCTTACCTGGTTAAATAAAGGTTAAATATAAATTAAAGGTTTAATATATTAAAAATAAAAATACAACTGGGAGACACACAGGACAACACACCTGAGCTGCACTCACTACCATGAATGGGCGTTTGACACCACTATTTGAAACAGGTTAGCTGATGAGGGTCTAACCACTTCCTGCGTGCCTTCACAATAAACAGTGTAATCTCAGCGATACCAGTTGGGGTTGAACGAAGGCAAATGTTTTTAAGTCAACTAGTTGGTGGTACTAGTCAAGTTGTCATTGACTATTCAATGATGTCATTCATAATGTGCAAAAAAAGAAGAGTTTTTTTGTGAGAGGGAGCAGGCTCGTGGAGGGGCGGGGGATAGTGGTTCTGACAGTGGCTTGCTCAGACCAGCACAAAGCCCCACTGAGGCTTTGTGGCTTACACCTGTGCACACAGGAGCAGTTTGAAAAGATATCTTTTCAACAACAAGTGTACTAACACAAAGCAACAAGCCCCTGCTCTGCGCGCAGTACCACTCTCCCATCTTCGGGCTCTAGCCGAGAGCCGGTCAGCATGCAGTCGGCTCCCAAAGTGGAGCGGGGAGAGACTTGAGACCTGGGCAAAGCAGGGCACAGTGAGACATGGAGGAAAGTGAAGGATAAGGCATAGTGTCTGTGTTTATTTGTGTGTGTTGACTAGTCGACTAATCCGTTCAAACCCTAGTACCAGTATAATAAATATTTGTACCGCAATATATGCATATACAAATAAGGGCTACATATGCATAATCTGTAAATATCCAGTTGTATCACCACACTTTACTGTTTGATGTTCTTCAGGAATCCAACAAAACCTCCACATAGTCCTCATTATGGACTGTTCAAACTCCAATTTCACCATCAACTGTGAAAGCAACCCAGCCTTCTACCGCAAGTGTTCTGTGCAGTGGATGGAGGGATGGTCTGAGAGCAGTATGAAGAAGGTAGCACTGAACATTGTTTTTTTCTAAATACAAATACAGTGTACGTTATTCATATGTTTACACCTTTCACTGCTTAAGATTCCCGAGATGTTGTTAGCAAAAATGGGAGAAGGAGTTGAGAAAAGTGAAAAGTCAACTAAAGGAAAGAAGTCAGGTAATATGCTATTTATAATGTAATGGTCTACTTGTTAAAGCATACTTTGTGTTTAAAGAGAATACAATGCATTTTTATCAAATGTAAGAAGGACAAAAGTGACCTTTGTCAAGGCATTAATCCTGCCCCATACCTCTGCCCCATACCTCTGCCCCATACGTCTGCCCCATACGTCTGCCCCATACGTCTGTCCCATACCTCTGCCCCATACCTCTGTCCCATACCTCTGCTACAACTGGCTTAATCAGACATTGTGTGATTTCTAAGGGTTTTAATATTGTTAATGAACAATTAAGAGGCCCCGCCCCCAAACCATGACAAACATGGGAAGGGTCTATTTGACTTTTTTGATTTGTCTGGATGT
>JAVQKC010119016.1:0-11865 GCA_036025475.1 Philypnodon macrostomus
GACTAAAACTACTACTACTATACTACTACTACACTACTATACTACTACTACTACTACTACTACTACTACTACTACTACTACTACTACTATCAAATTTCCTTTTTTATGTATTTTTAAATATATATTTATTTGTGACAATCTTAATATAAACATACAAAATCCAACTATACCAGTCACAAAAAGTTAGGGATATTCACTTTTGGACCAGTTGATGGTAATTTATGTTATAAGCGCTTAACATTAGCACCAGCCAACTATAGTCACATGCAGGTAGATTTGACACATTCACTATCACTAGCCAAAGTGACTTGTTGGAGTTTACTGCATATATTCTGTATAACAATAATGTAAACGTAATAACAATGAGTATATTTCGTCACAGCAGTTGGTGAAATGGTAGAAATAGTTGACTTCCTATGCGCTTTTATTTTGGAGTGTGCACTTCCTGTCTAGTGCAGTTCATCGCTTGTTGTCCAAAGTACGCCAATAAATTTCCCTTTTAGCCCCCCCGAAGTAGTTCATTTATACGAGCATTTTGTCTGTCAATATACAGTCTTTGTTTTGCAGACAGCCTATGAATGTAAACTATGTAAGCTAATCGGTTACACATGTTTTTGTATGTGTTTCAGCTTTTATGTTGGTGATATGATGGTTCATTGAGGAATAAACATCATAAAACACCTTAACTAGTTTAGGCCTGACTTTGTCCAGCTTTGCTTAAAAATATCCAACCAAATCATACTGTATTATTTCATAGTATCTATACTATATGTGTATACTATCCACTCTGGTCATTGAGCAAAAAAACAACCCTGAATTATTATTATGTAATTTCAACAAAAGTCAATTATCCCTCACTTTTTTTGTATTCAGGAGCATACTATGATAATTGAACTAAATGCTGTATTGTTTCTGGTTTCATGAGCTCTGACTGATGCGTCATGTGTCTTCTATCATCTGGCACCACTTCATATCAGAGCCAAGTCTACAGACTTCTGATCCATTTAGCCACAGCGGCCTTAGTGAGGTCCTCACTCTGATGTTGTGTGATAAATCCCGGTTCTATCATTCTTCCTCTTCTTGTTTGATAGCGTTGGGGTCGGGGGCTCTCTCAGGCCTGTCAACTTCCTCCAGAGCAAACAGTGAAAAGCATTTGTCCAAAGAGCTGCTTGTGTGCACAGGGGCATGGTGCTGCTGGAACAGGATGGAGCTCTCCCTAAAGCTGAGCGGACACCTGGGTCTTAAATTTGTCTTAGTGGAAGAGTGTTTACATTTCCCTTGCATTAAGTGCCTGAACTGGGGCTTAGCCGAGGCCATAAAACAGCCCCTTACAGCCCCATGGGTAAATACTTCAGCTATTTTATGAAATATTTATACATAAGAAGCCTGCAAATATTGATAATGCAGACATATATTTTACTGACTGCAGGTTGAGTAAGGTTGTTTCTTTGGGTAGAGTTTGAACATTAAATCTGTTTCTGACCCTGTTGATGTAAATATGTCATCAGTTATAATTATTATTTTAATTTAGTTCACCTGGCTTCTACAGCAACATCAAATCAGTTTCAGGTGTACTGGACCGTTGCGGTGATGTGGTCGGTGTACTGGACCGTTGCGGTGATGTGGTCGGTGTACTGGACCGTTGCGGTGTTGTGGTCGGTGTACTGGACCGTTGTGGTGATGTGGTCGGTGTACTGGACCGTTGCGGTGATGTGGTCGGTGTACTGGACCGTTGTGGTGATGTGGTCGGTGTACTGGACCGTTGTGGTGATGTGGTCGGTGTACTGGACCGTTGTGGTGTTGTGGTCGGTGTACTGGACCGTTGTGGTGATGTGGTCGGTGTACGGACCGTTGTGGTGATGTGGTCGGTGTACTGGACCGTTGATACTCCTGTGATACTCCTGTGATACTCCTGTGATACTCTGTGATACTTCTGTGATACTCCTGTGATACTCCTGTGATACTCCTGTGATACTCCTGTGATACTCCTGTGATACTCTGTGATAAAGAACATTGCACCTACTTCTGACTCTATTTTTAGACACAGCGTCCACAGTCTTGATAGGTCAGATAACACACGCTAAAGCACCTCATCACCATATTCATTGAGTCTCAGGAGCAAACACTGCCCCTGAGAGAGACGCAGAGGACACGCTAACCTCATGTGCACCAGGATCTGGACTCTCAGTGTGAAAAGTTTGTGTGTGACTGGTTAATAATAAAACATACAGAAATGTAGGTAATAAAATGGTAGAGGTGTAAATCACAGCTTTCCTCACGATACTATATATATCGATACGATGGACTGACAATACGCTATTTGGCAATATCTCACGCTACCATGATATGGCAATATATTGCGATTGATGGGCCCACAATCCATATATCAATTTAACTAATTGCTAATTTAACCAAATATTGTTAAAAAAATAAAAAATTAAGTGAAACAGAACACTAAAGAGACTCCTGAATGAAAACTAGGGAACAATAGAGAGAGGGAGCACCATTAGCAACTGATAGGGATTTACATTAGCATATTAATGGTAGGGCACAAGCCCATCCAACAGGTTTATACCACTCCCCCAAGTATCAGCCTATAAAGCTCACCCACCTTTCTAACCAGAACTGAAGAAGTCTGCTGGATTGGCAGATGAAAGCTTTTCTAAAATCAAAACCTTGTCCAGATGACCTTTTTCAACTTTCAGAATGACCTCTACCTGGATGAATGAAAACCTTCACCGTCAACTCCTGAATGAAGTTCAGAGGCTCAGACTTGCGTCGTGTAACAGTAATTATCCACGATATTAATCACATTATTATCATGATATCAATTTTGTAAAAATACGATGCAATTGTAGGTAATTACGATGATATCGTTACACCACTATAAAATGAACAAACCAATTCTATTTACTACATTAAGTTTGAACGTGTACAAACCCTTCATGAAAGCAAAACAAAATCATTCACGTGGGCTCATTTTTTCTGTCAAATTAAATAAATACATTTTTATCCAAATGTGGATTCTCATTTGGTTGCATACGTATTATAATTATTACATTCGCTGTACAAACAAACTAATTAAGCCTTATGGTGAAATCCTCTGAGGAGGCATGAATGTTAACGTGTTTGGATGGAAATGAAGCTTCCAAGCTAATATGTATGTTAAAAAGACACTGGATATATTTTGTAAAGGGACCAGGGCTGATCATTAGAGTATACACTTGATACCAAAGTAATGGCCAATTCAATTTTCTGGTTACTGAGAGGAGTTTTGTTGTGAGCCAGTGGTATAGAAAGGATTGACTTCAAACTAGGTGCAATTTTCCTGGGCTTTCACTTTGTTTATTCTCCAACCATCCAAAAAGTGAACGTGTGAATCTAAATGGCCTATAGTGAGTGAAGTCAAAGTTATTTATGTATCTCTATGTAGGCTGCTTCCCTCCAAATAAATGGCAGAAAATGACTGTGTTAATGGCTCTGCCTAACGAGGTATTGTGTGTTTGAAAAGTCAGAGCTAATGTGATGTTGGCTAGCTTGAAGTTTCCATAAAGGGTCAAAAAGGACAAAGAAATATGTTTTGTGCGGATTTGAATCTTTATTTGAATCCAAGAATATTTCAAGGATTCTTGGAAACTTCAAAAATACTAACAAAGAATCAGAAAAAAATAAATACATTTGAGGACATTACTTTCTATTGTGAGACTTAAGGGCGATGTGTTGGTAATATAGACTTAGTCATGGATTTAGAATCATCAATTTTCTAGACCAAGGGTTCCCGAAGTGGAGGTCGGGACTCCTCAGGGGTTCCCGAAGTGGGGCCTGGGGGTCGCAAGATGACAGAAATAATGATTTTATAGATTTTTCTAATAAATTACATGTTAGTCATAGCTGTAGTGTATTTCAAAATAAACCATGTAAATAAATGCATCACATCAGCATTTAAACTGATTATTGGCCTATTTCCCCCTGTTGACATTAGTAATTTTTTACTTCTTCAGGGTACAGGGGGTCCCGAGGCTTTACATGCCATTATTTTGGGGGTCCCGGTCTGTTTGGGGACCCCTGTTCTAGACACTCATTCACCGCAGTCTAGTAAGCTACTGCCACAGCTACTCTGGGGCAGTCTGACGGTGTGGGTACCACGGCCACTCCGGCCTCTCACCAATCACCACATTCATAGGCCATGTGGGTTGACTTATTCAAGTGTGCAGCATATTGAACACATTATTATTAAAGTCATGAAGATTCATGTTTTGCTCATTCTCAGTTGATTCTATGTGTCATATTTGTCATACGTGTTAGTAACCATCTCTTCATATTTTCTGATGCAAAGAAAGCAATTTCTCTATTTATTTTCCTGAAAGAAAAATGCCATGGTAGAAAAACACTGGCTTTTCCCTGGGCAAAAATAAACCAACTCTATTTGCTTAGACTTCAAGTGAAATTGCCCATAAATGTTAAATGCAATCTTCCTAGCATCAAATGTGTGTGTGCCTGTATCTGGGGATTGGGAACGGAAGGGTTTATGAGCTGGTGGAGATTTAGACGGATACTTGAGGAGAGCGCAAGATAAAAAATGTGAATGAGAGAAAAGCAAATGGCATCCAAAGAACAGCAACATAATTAGACTCAACATAAACAGGCTTTGTCACAGCCGGAGCTAGAGTGTTCTCTGTAGGAAGGATGTGAGTGCGCTTGGTCGTAGAATAACCGGATAAAAAGAGTTCCAACTGGCTGTGGGGCATGGCGCGCATATGTGCCCTGAGAGTGACGAGCTTTTCGACAGCGGTCCTACAACATTAGGCTGTTGTCTGTCAGCACGGGAAGAAACCATTCTCATCATCATCTCCTCCACTCTGAAAACTGACAGCACCAAAACAAACTCAGATGAGATGCAAGCGGGCACACTTACGGACCAGTCACACCGAAAACACTATAACAGGGAGGGTGGAATAGGGCTGAACAGAATACTGCAAATTTACCTTGGACTGGCCAGCAAATGAAATGGAGTTCACTTATTCTTCCTGTGCTACCATGGGTTCTCTCCAAGTACATCTCTGTCCAAAGATGTGCATGTGCTAGGAGCGATATATTGGATGCGCATAGCCGCGAATGTCTCTGTGTAAGCCCTGCAACTCACTGACCAACACCACGATATATGGCGATCCTGCTAATCTGGGAAGATTGTTGTATTGTGATACACATTTATTCTCTGCTCTTCACTGTACTGTGCCAGTATTCACATTAATAAATTAAGGGAAATAACCAGTATTAAGTTTTATGATGAACATTATATTTGTAGTTAAAATAGTGATATATTGTTACTATAGCTCCCACCCATAATGCACGCAGAGACATAATACAAACTAGCAAGTCCAACCACACTGGGTGACAGGCCATTGCATTCTTTGTGCCAACCCAATGCCAGATAAATGAGGATCAGAAAGTATCCAAACATGTGCCATTTTGCTATTTTATAAAAGCACAGATGTGGATCATGACCCTGGAACGTGAGAGTGGTTGATCTTCTCCCCGGCCGCCTTCACAAACACATAAACGCTGCTCTTTTTCTGGGGAAGTGTCCTTGACTGGAGCCCTGGCTGTGTAGGAGGATGTATGGGCGCTGAGCAGTACTATCATTACCCAAATTCATCATTTCTCTTCTGTATCACACGGACAGGCCCGCAGGTATGACTCCGTGCTCATGTTTACGCTCTGAATACTTCACAAATGCTTAAAAGTCCCTGAAGTGAAGCGATCAATAGGCTTCTTATACTAGGGGCATGTTTAGCACAGTTTTACAAGTGGTCTCTATTGGATAACAGATATAAGAGTGGGCTGAGTAACCAAAGGCTGGCAATTCACAGATAATAATCTCAAAAGAATTGCAATAACTGAAGTTATGACAATACAAAGACAAGGCACAACATTATGACTACCTGCAAGTTCTATCCTGACCAGTACCATGGTAAAAGTCTGTTCTGTTTCTAATGTATGTGTGTGAATACTGATTCAACATGGTAGTTAGGTCATTTATGGCACTTGCTCTCAAAGCTATGGTTTGATGACGGGCCATTACAGGGCTGCACATCAGAGGCAATCACATCAATGCCGTTCACTCTTGACACACAATAGCCCCTTATTTTTGAGGCTTAAATTGTGTTGTGAAATAAAAAATTGAACTATTATTTCAATTTAACTAGTTCTGAGGGAGTTTTTCGTACAAAGGTGTATTGTAAAAAATATATAAAAATAAAGATACCAAACCAAAGCAATGAAAAGAATTTGGGTCTGCATTCTGCACCTAGCAACAAGCTAACATAAAATATAGTAGCCATTAGGATAAACACAAAAGATGCTAATTTAAGATAAGCTAAATCCTAACCTGAAAAGGATGAATATCTTCAGAACAATAGTCAACAAACTGAACACTGGACGTACGTTGAACTGAACACTGGACGTACGTTGAACTGAACACTGGACGTACATTGAACTGAACACTGGACGTACATTGAACTGAACACTGGACGTACGTTGAACTGAACACTGGACATACATTGAACTGAACACTGGACATACATTGAACTGAACACTGAAAAGGTTTGATGAAGCAATAGTTACTCAATTCTGATCTTGATTGTAATAAAATCATGATATTATATTTTGGCCATATTGCCCACCCCTACATTAAGTACAATGTTGTTAAAATCCATTAGCATCGCCCGAGCTAACTACAACACCTCTGCACTCCACCTGGCTTTCTATAAATAGTTCATTTGTGTAAAGGTGTGGCATTTTCTTCTCCCACAGGGGCTCAGTTATCATCAAACCCATGCACGTTAACAGACACTCTGAATTATTCACATCATTTATCATCGATCAGAACCATTAGACATTATATGTGTCTGCCATTAAAGCATCCAGTCAACCACCCCTCTCCACTCTAGACTAATACATTATGGCATTTACATTATGTTATGTAGCAACATAAATCACTGGTTCATCCTTAAGCCTTGTGCAAAGCTGATGAAAATGATATAACATGTGGAGCCTCTTCACAGATCCTTCCTGAGGCTGTTCTGCTTTTCCCCCATTTCAATATTTCTGATGCCGCCGCTGACTCCAAAGCATCTTTCTCAAACTTTAATGATTGCTTGAAAACACTTTTGGGGCAGAAAAACGGGCAATTTCAATCAATTCCAGAAGGACTCCCAGTTCCCCATTCCATACACGTCATCGCTCTATACATCAATGCTGCGGTAATGATGTTGAGGCCTGTTGTTTTGAGAGAACAAAACAATCGTCTCAAAATGCCTCGTAGATAGATGCTGATCTGTTTGATCATGGTCTGTCTGTGAGATACAAGATCAGACTGATATCTTCATAATTACGCATGAGACTTCAGGGTGTATATTCATGACTAGTACATGCTTACACTTAGGGCCGCAACTAACCATTATTTTGCTAATTGGATAATCTGTCGACTACTTTTCACATTAACTGATTAATATTCGGATAGTGAATTGTTCATTTTCACAGAATATAAATTAGATTCAGCTAACACTATGCCACCTGAGGACTTCTGGATAGAGCTTTACAGACAGAATGTTAAATGCAAAATGTTTTGGCTTAATTGCTGCTCTGAGTGGGTTGTTTTTATTCGGTATATTCAAGTTAATGATTATTCAATTACTGATTTAGTTATTTCAATAATCGAATAATCACGATTAATAATAATTGCACTGAAGAAAATCTAATAGAAGAAAAAAATAAACATGAGAATGCAGAACTGACTGGTTGTTGTGGTTATAGCATTGACTCCCACACACACATATCTGGTAGTGAGCATCAATAGCCAAACTTATTGAGGTAGTAATTGTGGTCTTCTGGAGATAAACACCGAGCACAGGGTATAATGTATATTTAATTGTCCATTTGACCATGTAGCCTATGGCTTTTGTAGCCTTAATGAACTGAATAAAGCACTAAACACGAGCTCACAGGCCAGCATGGGAACTGAGACTCTATAATTGTCTAGTAACCACGTATTTTTCATTTGCTGGTAATATATCAGGGTCCATTGGCGATGGATTTATCTTATTAATTGGGATATATATAAGAGTTGGCATGTGTGTTATATAGAAACTTTTTTTTCTTGTCCACCATTTTTTCCTGAACATAATAAAGACCAACCTCTAAACATAGGAACCATCCTTCTCCACACATTCAACTGGACAATAATGAGTTCATCTGACCATAGTGCTATTACCTGTACACCTGCACTGCTCTTGTCCAGGACTATACAACTAGCGGATGTGAGAGGGTCAGAGGCCATTGCTTACCCCACATTTGCTGAGAGCGATGTACCACCATCTCTCCCTCACCGATCGGAAACTGCGTCCGCCCACGCAGCTCAGCACCTCCTCGTTCCCATCGCCCTCCACCTGAAAACGCACAAAAACATCCAGAAAATATCAGCGCGTTTACCTCAGAGACACACTGAATTATCACAAACGAGTGGGAGCTTGTCTCATCCAAAAACATATTTCACACCCCAAAATAGACGCAGATGTGAGATCCGAAGCCCGCCGCATCAACAGAGTCACGCTGGCAATCACACTTCCTTAATGTGGCAAACAAACGAGTCAGAGTGCTTATTGAAAAGATACAAAAGGATCACATTTTTTAAAAAGGTGTTTGGAGGAGATGAGTCCCGGAGATGCATCATCAGCAGTGAAATGTTATGGAAACACATTATAGGCCATTAGCGTGGTTTGTTTATCTCTGTTTTACATATTCCTCTTCGCATAACAAAAGAAACCAATACAAAAATGTGTTGAGATAAACAGTGATAATGTGAAGCAACACTGGGAGGTCAGGGGTCCAGAGGAGCGGTGGAGTGTGGAGGCAGCTGGCAGCTTGTTTAATGCAACAGTACATGTATCAAAGAGTGTAAATGAACAGGCTCTTACCATGCAGCCTGACCACGTGTAGCGTGTGGTCAGGTTAATGACCTGGTTGTTCTCCGGCCGCAGCACCGCTTCCTTCTGATAGCAGTTCTGAAGAGGAGGCACAGAGAGCAATTCAATGATAAACAAAAGTGGTTAGACAATTAAACTAACTTCACCCACAGTTAAACACAGCTCCTCAAAATGATACTTTTGATATATTTTTATATTATCTTTGTTATTCAGTGGAGTAACTTATATGTACTTGTACATACATAGCTCTTTCATTGGGTCCATGTAATTGTGGTTTAGACCTGGACTCTGTTTAGTCCTAGTTTTGACTTTCATTTAGTGTTTAAGTCTTGGTTTAGACCTGGTTTAGTTCTAGTCCAGACCTTGTTTAGACCTGATTTAAACCCGCAGGAGGCACCTCCACCTTCTGGGCCCCAGGTCAGTTGCACTGTCTGCACTGCCTGATGTTACACCCCTGGTTTTATTGTGGATTATCTCCAACTCCCTCCCACCACCCAAAGCCATAAATGTGTTAGGAGAAAAGGTCACTTAATCAATAAATCAATCAACCGGCTATTGTCCAGACTGTACCCCGCCCAAGGCCCATAGTTGGTGGATAAGCTCCAGTCAACCATGACCTCTAATGGGTACATGGATTAATAAAAATGTCTGCACAATCTCAAACAAGAGTAAACTCATTTGCTGTGTTTATTATGTTATTAAATGATTCCATGTTTAGTTTGTATCTGTTTTACCCATATTTGTCTCTGCGTGTACGCTGGGTGGGATGTGTCTTGGGAAAGAAACCTTTTGTTGGTTATTTTTGGACAGATTTAACTGTGCAGAGCCCTTCTGTCAGCAGCAGAGCAGTTCCCAAACCATCCGGTGAAAAGGCTGACAGTATATTATCCACCACACAATGATAAAAGCCTATTATTATCCAAGAGCCTGCTTCTGCCTCAGCAGCAGAACCATCTCACTCCCCCCTCATCACCATCCTTCTTAGCAGCAGAACCGCTTCACTTCCTCCATCACCATCTCAGCAGCAGAACCATCTCACTCTTCTCCATCACCATCTCAGCAACAGAACCCTCCCACTCTCCCCCATCACCAGCTTTCTTAGCAGCAGAATCGTTTCACTTCCTCCATCACCATCTCAGCAGCAGAACCATCTCACTCTCCTCCATCACTACATCAGCATCTGAACTATATCACTTTCTTCCATCACCATCTCAGCAGCAGAACCATCTCACTTTCCTCCATCACCATCTCAGCAGCAGAACAATCTCACTTTCCTCCATCACCATCTCACCAGCAGAACCATATCACTCTTCTCCCTCACATCTCAGCAAATGAACCCTCCCACTCTCCCCCATCACCAGCTTTCTTAGCAGCAGAATCGTTTCACTTCCTCCATCACCATCTCAGCAGCAGAACCATCTCCCTTTCCTCCATCACCATTGCAGCAACATATCCATCTTGTTTTCCTCCATCACCTCCTCCTTGGCAGCTGATCCATCTCACTCTCCTCCATCACTACATCAGCATCTGAACTATTTCACTTTCTTCCATCACCATCTCCGCAGCAGAAGAACCATGTCACACAAAATGCCTGGTCTGTCACGTCAAGTCAATGTGTGACCAATGTGCTGTGCAACCGTGTAAATATAATTCAATAAAATCACACATAACTGATCTGAGGTCTGTGCTCGATGGCGTCATCATCAGTCAATGTTAATGAACAGAAAACCCTGCAGGCCGTCAAGGAGGTCCCAATACAAGATCTCAACACCACACACATATTAATGTTATTATTATCTACAACGCCAACTGTGTTTATTTACTATTATTCTTTTCCCAATTTAAATTTTGGATACTAATTATCATATTTTTCATTAACACTTGTTGCCCCGGGAGCTGGGTTTTCTACTCCAGCTGTGTGAATAGTAAGTAGTTTTATTTCTGTCCAAAACACTAAGGTGTGATTAATTTAAAAGTAATTTTGATTTATTACAACTTTTCTAAGTGGGATTCAAACTGAGAGAGAGCTGTCCTTGTACGGACTATTGGGCGGTGTGTCATTGTTCTGGAGAAGGTGAATACACGTCTGGATATCTGTCATTTCATTTTCTGCACAAGAATTGGGCTTGTTTTGTTTTGTTTTATTTAGTTTATTTGTCAGGGACCGTGTACATCAGCATTAATCACAACAGAAAATATGCCTAGTACCAGATTATAGCTCTCAGAACTCATTTCCATCTGCAGTCCAGACAAGCATCTTCGGTTTCATCTGCGTTTCATCTTGTTCAAAATCTATAATCTTTATCAAATGTTCACTTAAAATTGGATTACATCATTATGCATATTATATTAAATAGTTGTAGTAATAATTTCCTGTTAAGTTATGAATCTTTCTGTTAAAGAGCACAATATGAAAATAGTCCCACGTCTGATCCCTCCCGTTGCATTAAAAGTGCATTTTGTGACATTTTTCGTTAATGTCTCTTCTTCATTTATTAGCATTTTTTTTTAAATATGTCCCAATATTTTCTTTTTGCATTTTTTGTTTGTAAATGTTCATCTGTTCTCAAGACAATTGCACTGGAATTTCAAGTGGTGAAATTGTACTTTTATTATTCTGATACTGTCTCAGTTCTTACCCCAGAGACATCTTATTTTATGACAGTTGAGACAAAAATGCCAGAAACATTGCAGTAAATATAGTAATTTACAAACGACGCGTCCATACTGCCTTCTCACTTACAGCAGCTATAGCTCGACTGAAAGCAGGGGCAGGTTTATAGGAGGATGACACTTGGATAATACGATTCTTATTTCACGTCGGGCTCGCGGCGGGCTCGCGTCGGGCTCGCGGCGGGCTCGCGGCGGGCTCGCGTCGGGC
>JAVQKC010119032.1:0-14070 GCA_036025475.1 Philypnodon macrostomus
GAAAATGTCAATTGGTATAAGACAATTGCTGTTCTTTTGGGACAACTCAAAAAGGCTATCGCAGAGGGTTGCGTTGATTTTTTGTGTTGGACCAAGACATTTCTTTTTAGAGTGTAGGCATTTTTACTCTGGGAATTTGTACCGTAGTGAGTATAATACTATAATTTGGGTAGATGACCATGCTAGACCATACAAACTTGACTTTCTCAATTTAGACCATAGTATATAAAAAATTATGTATGTTAAAGTCATGTTAACCCTTGTCAATGTTCAGTAAGTTGGCCACAGTGTACCTAGGCGGCTCAGTGAAATGATGATTGGAGTGGATCAGCTGCTGGGATATGGACTTTGAAGGTCAGTGAGCTCTTCCTGTGCCCCCGGCTAAAAAAGAGACCATGGGATATCCCCTGTGTCTCGCCTGAGATTACCACACATGTAATAGGATCCGCCATTTTCTGTAATAGAACACAGTAAGGCTAAGCTAGGGCCTTACCCATGCCCCGGATCACCACCAACTAAATATATCTAAAACGTCTGGAGAGAGGGCTTAGCTGCCTTCAAGCAAAGATACATGCATAGTTTTTTTCATTGCGCCTTTTAAAATGGGCCAAAGATTTCCCGGCTACAAAAATCCCTGCTGAGCCCTAATGAGAAGTGAATAGAGTGCGATATAGAAAGACTTTGGCTAGATGTGTGTAGCAGTGCATTTTTTTAATTGGCTCATTTGCAAACTGATGATACACATTGAGAGATAATGGAGAGCCTGGATTGAAATGCATGACATGGCAGCACTGAAGGATTGGGCCACAAACACTAATACAAACCAAGCAACTTTTGTGTCTAAAATCACAAAAACAATCAGTGTGTGGTATAATACATACTCGTCAGTGATGCGATTCAAAATTTTGTTTAACCTGAAAATTCATTATCTCTCTCCCTGCTCTCTCTCCATCCACTCTTCATCCAATGAAAAGTAGTAGCAAGCTTGGGGTTCTTCACCTTTCTATGTTGGTGAAGTCAATTGTTTTAGCTCTTGAGAAGGTCGGAGCTTCAGCATATAGGATTACATGCACAGATGAAACAAAATACAACGGGTGTGTTTTTGATGAGGAAACAACATTATAACATGGCAAGTCTGAAAAGTTGCCATAATAGCACCCTTTAAGCTTGTTCATTAATTACATTTGTACCAGAAGAAGCTGAAGCCTTAATTGGGTTTGGCTCCATTTTAGGCTCTTTTTCTCCCCAGAGTCTGTAGAAAAGCCTTCAAAGCCAGTGGATTTGTATTGTCAATAGTTGCTTTGTTTCAGCAGGGGTTGTTTTTCAAAAAGCCAGTTCCAATTGAAAAGACATATCGATTCAATTGTGTTATAAAATGGTGGACACTTAAAACCTCACTGTCTGGCCACTCCTCCCTTTCTTTTTGCTTTTTAGCCCTTCAGAGACTTTAAAGTGTCACCCGTCCACCAAGTTTCTATGGCAACTGCATTTTTATTGTTCCAAATAGATGCAATGAAGTTAGAAGTCTGATTCCCTTTTCTCCTTAGGGGGGCAAAACAGTGCAAATGGTTAGGGCTGGGGAAAAAAAATATAAAAATAGCAACCTCCATCATGAGGCAGTCGGGTATCACAACAGATAAACACTACTGTCATATCCCCGGGCCTGGAAAAGTAGCCACCTGTTCACAATATGTCTCTACAACAATACTAGACTTTGTACTTAATGAATTCTCACACTCTGTCTGCCACTACGCTGATGTGCGCTAGGACTTTAATAGGCGTCATATACGACAATATGGGCAGATTCGCGTTCATTTCTCCAACTAGTATGGAGCCAGTGTCTGCAGAATTCTACATAATTAAGTTAAAACATTGCAACAATTGTCAGAAGGGAACAGTTAACAATGCCTTGAAGGAGGTCTATGCTTAGTGCTAAGTGTAACAAAGTCATTAGATCTTTACATTTCCATTGATACAAAGAGCTTTAAGATAATATGAGCTTTAATCCAGCCACTGCAGTAACCAAAGATTTATTTATTATTTATATATATTATTTTTATTTACTTGTGTTCTTATTTGTGCTTGAGAAATGCATTGTAGTTAAGGCCCTCTCTCCCTCTGCTGGCCTTGACCACTTCTAAATCCAGTGGTTTCCCTTGAGAATGATAGCATTACAGCATACAGGACTCTGGCATATAAGTGCTGGCTATTATCTAGAATAGAGAAACTAGCTGCATTATGTTGCCTGGCCGGTCAATACAATTCTTGAGTAGGGACATTTTTAGATAAACAATTATGATGGGGATATATATGAGTGGATTTGTAGTATTTCTGCTCAACTTTGCGATCATCAAAAGAGTAACCTAATATAGTGGACACAATTGACTATTTATGTGCACTCAAAAACAAAATGTGAAAAACACCAGTTGTGCCAAGTGACTCCTCAGGATCGTCGTCCTTGCTCTAACAGATGGCTCGCTAAATTAAACCAAAACAGCCAAATGAAATGGAAAGTTAACAGCGTCACATTTGGCAGCTCTAGAACATGAGCCAGACCTGCAAATCTGATAAGGATTTGATTGTTTGTGCCTTAGAGATTTAATGAATATATTGTTTAATAAAAGAGGCATGATTAGGTTCCAAATTTCAAAAGTGCATTTTCTAATCAGCGTTTTAGGGCTTTGTATCCTCCAATTGCCAAGTATGGAGCATGTTTAATCAAAGATAACATCTCTGAAAGTGTCCTATGGGAGATGAGGCTTGTTTGTTTACACCCGTCAGGCACCTTTAAATGATGTAAAGGGGTGCTACGCCTTTGTCTTTTCATTATTGGTACAATAATGTTACGGATGCACCGATATGAAATGACCGATGCTGATATTTCAATTACCAATTTGGCCGATACCGTTATTTTGTTACTAAGAAATCTACATATAAATAACAGCTTTACATTTTAACATTTTGTCACCCTAAAGTTACATTTCCAATGATCTTTTCTTTCCCTAAATATTAGAAATGATCCTTTTAGATTCTAAACAGATTAACATCGTTCGTCTGTTCAGGCCGATACCGATGTTGAGCCGATATATATGCGCTTCACTAAATAATATATAATATAAAGATGTGCTGGATTCAAGCCTTCGACAAGCTCATACGAATACATGTTGATTAGTGTGAAGTAGGAATTTATGATATGATTAGACAGAGACTGTTTTTGATTAAGATAATTGTGGATCTATAATTGTGGATCTGGGTGACACAATTTCAATTCTAGTTTAACAAGCGTCTATATGATTGAAATGGTCTCCCTTAGCAACCCTTTTCAAAATGGCTAAGTGTAGTTTTCTTTTTTTTATTCAAGGATTTAAAGATAGTAATGTTGAAGGCCACCTACTGCATTACTGCATTTAAAGGCTTGAGGACAGTTAGTGTGCGATGTTGAAGTGATATTACAACGCTCCATATAAGCTTCCACTAGTTAAAGGGCTTATCTTAACTTATATACATACACATACCTCCACTATAGGTCTGCCTTGTTCTGTAGGAAAGACTAAAATGGCTTCCTCTGATAACCTGTTTGTTTTCTTGCCGTTGACATGAGCTTATGTTGATTGTTCAAAACTATAGAAAGTGCAACAGCTCCTTCCTCACTGCCTCTAAAGTCCTGCCAGCGCTCACCACAGCTCCACAGGGAATCAATTAAAAAAAGCCAGACAGACGACTTTGGTAGTAAGTAGGATGACGCGTTCCCGGGACGTGAGATTGATTCCTGGCTCGGTCCTGATGGTGTTAAATGTAAAATGAAAAGCAGCAAGTTTAAAAATACTCCCAGACTTTCTATAGAGGGCTGCAGGAAATAGTTTTCTTTTCGGTGTCTTGGCAAACTAGGTACACAACAATCAGGCATAACATTATGACAACATGCCTCCTAATAATGCATCATTCGCTTAATACATGTGTCACCAGTTCACCACTGTTCCTTCCATTGTCTACTTTTGATAGATACTGACCACTGCAGACTGGGAACATCCCCCAAGAGCCGCAGATTTTGGATTTGATGTATAGCCATAGCAATTTGGTCCTTATCAACAAAGTCATCATTTTTGAGGACAAAATCTTTACTCGCTGCCTAATACATCCCACCCACTAACAGGTGCTAAGGTGGAGAGATAATTCCCTACTTGCCATACCAATTACCAAGTCAATTGAGATGCAGGTAGTGTATTCAAATTCTCCCTGTCTGTGCCTCCCTGGACCATGCCATTTAAACTGGTCAAATAACTTTTCCTTTAAGTTCAGATGGCAGCATGTATATAGCAGTTTTGCATTAGGCAGAATTGACAGCAGCTGACGCCTCTGTGAAAGTGATACAGAGACAGCCCCAGTGGTTTGGCCTCTCTCATGTAAGTCGTATTATTAGCCAGTTCATTGGGCTGGTTAATGACATAGTGCTCTATTACACTCATGTCTGTAAACACAGGCATGTGGAGCTGGAGCCAGGATTCTGGCTGAAGAAGTTTGTCTTCTTTATGATGGAGGCACCTCAAATATAACTCAGCACATTTACTGGAAAAAGTTTGTGTGTCAGGGACTTCCAAAGTGCATTTCAGAAAACAGTAGTTGCGTGTGAGGGATGACAAAAATAGATATCAAATAATTTAGACACATTAAACTGCTGCTATAGATATTGAAATATCTCCAGTGGGTCGGCACAGTGGGTAAGTGTTTGCCCTGCTACAGTACTGTTGTTGTGTCCCTGGGCAAGACACTTAACCCACATTGCCTATGAATCAATGTGGCTGTGTGATTGGTGTTTGGTGGTGGTTGGCTGCAGGAGCAGAATGGTAGCTATGCTGCTGTCAAACTGCCCCAGGGCAGCTGTGGCAACACAAGTAGCTTACCACCACCAGTTTGTGACTGTGGCGTAAATGTGCGTCTTTGAATGTCCAGAAAAGTGCTATATAAGTACTATTATTTTTAATAAGTGTGGTCTAGGGGTCACTAAGTTTGGCCAAAAATCTTCACTTCCAATTGTTTGCAGTAGGTGAGAATGAAAAGTTGTCTGTTATGTGGCTAGCATAGTCCAGGGTGCATCGGCCCAAAGCTGGGATCGGCTTCAGCCTTATGACCCACCTTATGACCCTAATTGAGATGAATCAAGATGGATGAAGTTTTAGTTGTTACCTTCTTTTGGTAACTGTCAGTTTGATGACCAGGTGACTCCATTTAAGTGAATGCAACTTTGAATGCAATTGGATAACCACACAAGAAGAATTTCGGTCATTAAAAAACTACATAATGCATAAAATACATTATACCTCATCACTATTCAAGTTAGGTAGATCCCAGTTGAAAATAGCTTTCACAAACAATAATATTTTTCTCTACCTGTCATATGATCTACCAGCTCACAACTGAGGTCATAGCAATACTGTCTGCTTTGGTTGGTAACAGTTTGTAGGATTTGTCTGTGCTGAACCAGAAATATCAATGCCTTTTTTGGTTGATGGTTTCCAGTGACTTTTCATACGTGCACTTTATAACGTAGACAAGGTTCATTCATGTCCAAATATATTGCATTTATTCCTGTGAAAGGCCGTGTACCAAAATTTACCACAGTCAATTTTTAAAAGCAGCCCCTCAAAAGGAACACCGTGGCCCGTGGCATTTGAGTGTAAATGTCTTTGTGCTGCCTTTTTGCATGGCACTTTTCCCTTATTAGACAGTTCACAGTCAGTGAGGAGCTGAAAGGAGCTAAAGTGGAATGCCATAATGTCTGGAAAATGCTTTTGGTGCGCGCCTGAGATGAATGAAGACAGAGTGCAAGAGTTTAGTAATGTTTGCAATGCTCCTGTATAGGCCTAGTACAATACAAGCAGGCACAAGATGAGGCATATTAAAAACAATACAAAGATCCATCTGTATACAAGTGAAAGCACTGCTACTTCCAAATGATGTAACCTAAAGTAAAAAGTACTAAAAGATAAATTATCGTTACATTTAAGGTTTAATACAAAGAGTAAACTAAGTACAAATTTGAATTTAAGTAGTTTTTTGTAACATGCACCAGTTCCTTTCCACCCTGTCAGCCAGAAGACTAGCTTCATTCAAAAGCAAATTATCATTTATCATCTTAAAAAGTATATTATTAAATTATGTTCCCACAACTCACGCTGTACTTTATTGTACTGTGCTCATCATTTACAATATGTAGCCCCATTTTTACAAACTGTATCCTTCACAGCGGGGGGCGATCTATCAAGCGAGCGTCATTTTTAATCCCAGGTGACTCCGACATCTGTCAGGGAAGAGGGAACGTCGATAAAGCCGTACTGCAGCCAGACAGGAAGCAGTTCGGAACGCCAGGGCGGATGTGTACGAGACAGCCCAGATCTCATCTAAATATGATCAGTATCACTCACTAGCAAACCCATGTTTTTGAACGATGCCACATAACATCAACACAGCATATAGCCATCCCTCTGTGTGATAGATCTGTAACAATATCATGGCCGCATATATCCACACCTGGCAGACATATTATCATACACTGTAGGGAATGGACAGATGTGTGTTCGAGAGCGCTCTGTAAATTCCGCCTTTTCACGTCAAGGTTATCAGATATTCATGGGGTATCATTAAACGCAGCCCCTGTTTTCCTGCACACATGTCTTAGTAATGACACAGATCTAATTAAATGTATTGGAATGCAATACTTTGCTTTGACTGTCTTTGAACACACTTTGTTTATGTTTGGATTCCTACAGTTTCCACTAAACTATTGGGAAATCCTCACTGGGGATTTTTCTCTCCATGGGCTTAAATAGAACTATCCGTAGATGCTTGACTTGCTAATGCTACAAAGCTCCAGGCTAATTAGCACACACTTTTAATCAAGAGTAAAGAAAGAGAATAGTTTCCTTGTTCCCGAAATAGACTTTTTACCCCCTGGGGCTCACATATACCTTACACACGAGACTACTGCTACAAAGAAAATTAACCCACAAAATTAAACGATATGTGTCAGGGTAAAAATGTAGCTGAAGTCGACTTTTCCAACTCAAGCTTTCAGAAGCACTAACTAATTCTTAATACTGCTACAAAGCTATGTCCTAATTAGCCAACACTGGTATTAGCTAGCACAATTAGCCCGCAGTCTGCAATCACAATTAGCTCTCAGTCAAATCAGGTAACACTGTCTGTGGCTTGAAAGAAAGCAAGCTGTGAAATTATAGCTGTCCCTAACCATAACATAACATAAAAGCTTGTAAAGCAATCTGCTCCAAAACAAATATCCAATTAACGTTAGCTCACCTGTGGCAATATTTATGTCTTATTGCGCTAAAAATTTCTGGGGTCAAACAGGCCAATGTAAATGTCAGGAAAGCAATTCTCTCAACCTCAAATTAAACCGCCTGACATCTCTGCAGCAGGCTCACCCCAATCCTGACCGCTGGAATAATTTATTAGTAAGGGTAATTGCTAATACATTATGGATAATAACAGTGAAATGATAATTAGCGATGAAAAGGCCCTCAGTAGTTTCTCTGTTTTAAATGTCACAGCACGGACTTTGACAGTCAAATGAACACAGTCAAGCTTTTTAACTTGAGTTATCTTAAACGCTTAATCCAAGTGCACTCATTTATCCTTTTTTTCTAAAGATGACAGCTTCCCTTTGCTATATGACCAAATACTCAAAATTCATATCATTTTGTATTTATTAGCTATTTCCTTTATGCCAGCACAAAATCGCTTAAAATGACCCAGATAGCGTTCGAAACATATGCTAGCAAATAGAATAGAAATGAAGACCAGACATATTTGAACTGAATTCAACTGCCCTCCTGGACGTTTACGTGGCCACCCTGCTCTCCCACCTGCCCATGTCCTCCTCTTCTTCTGCTTAATTAAGATACAGATGTTGTATAATAAAAATGGACGTTGTTAATGAGTGATGCTAAATCCGGCGGGTCAGAGTTGGCAGAGCCACATGTGCAGATTTTTATCACACTTCTTGTAGAATTATACCAAAGTGACACTGAGCCCTGGCTGTTTTATAAATAATTGGCTTGTTTATTGTGATGTTTCTATATTTCAGTTGTAGGGTGTGCTCAAAATCAGAGTCTGATCTTTTAATATTATTTGTTTTTTTAATATTATCTGAGCTTTTAACTGCATAGAACCTATTGTTATGTAAAAATGTTTCCTTGAGTGTTACTTTAAATTGCCTGTAAATAAATCCACTAACCAACCCAAGGATTGTTGGTATGAATGTGACTTCAGCCACAAGGGATAGTAAAGACACAAATGACTGGTCTTATTTTATTTGTGTGGTTCATTGGATAGAGCATTTACCTTTTGATCTTGAAGCTTCATTGTTTTGTTCAGATATGATAACTTCCTTGGCTGATTGCTTCTAGTTTATTTGCTATATACTTCTGTGCAGAGCGGCTTCTTGTGACCGCACAGGAAAACTCATTCCACCTCTCACACAACATTTAATGACTTCTATTTTAAAGCACTTATCTACCTCCCCTTTTATAACTTATTTTTATGGAAAACAGTAAAAATTGATGCAAGCATTACATGAAATTGCCTGTAAATAAACGTCTGAATGCTCAGCACCCTGCCAGGATGGAGGTAGATGGATCCATTTTTAAGTTTGAGCGAATGGGCCGTTAAGCACCGTTTTGCATTCCAGACACTTTCTCTCACATTGAAACTCCCAAGATGCCATCGAGAAGCACGACGCAGCGACTTCCGGGCTAATCCGGGACCTTCATAAAGCATGTGTTGGGCCTTAGCGTCACATCTGTCATCCTGACGTCTTGCTAGCACGCTCCGGCCTGTCGTTTTTTTCCCCCTCCCATAATCCATCTGTGCTCTGCCGAGACGCCTTGCTGCCAACTGGATCCGTGCTAAGCCTTTTGGAAGAAGTGGGCTGAACAGCTTGCCAAGTCCCTGTAAAAGTTTGCATTCACATATTTCCATTTATTTGACCATCTTTTCATTCTTTCAGCTAAGTGCACTTGTTGACAAATGTTCTCTCAGATGGATCGTATCTAGTGTTGCTGTAGCTTTGATGTTGCTGGGGATCATCAAGGGTCCATGCAAAAGATAGAACTTTAATCCCAGGCACCAAAGGCGGAATAAGACCGACCACTTTGATCCCAGTAATTTTCCACTGCAATGCCACCGTGCTGCTAATATTGGATTTGCTTTTTTCTTATGCTGGCCACTCATGTATGGCCTTATGTGTGAATGAGGTCTTCTAGCATGCGCCACAATATACTGTAGATTTACATGCTCTGGCCACTTTATTAGGTACACCTGTTCAAGACAAACCTGCTGAAGTTTAAATCAAGCATTGAGTTGTTGTTCCAGGAACTCCTTGACCTACTGGGATTTTCACACCAAACTATCTTTAGAATATACTGAGAGTGGCCCTCCAAAAAAGAGAAAATATCGGGCTAGCAGTCATTTTATGTAAAGCATTTTTGACAAATCTATTGCTGTACCAGTTGTGCACATATTAGTCTAGCCTTGCTACTTTGGGCCTAAGGCAGGATATATTTTGCCACAAGGCTGACATTTAGAGACTTGCATTTTCTTCTCACATGCATTCACTGGGCAATATGGTCATTTCAGATGCATTAATAAACAGTACATACAAGAGATTGGACTCGACATCATCCATAATTAGTTTATAGATGTTAATGTGTAAATAACATCAGGTTAGATATTGCAACAGCTCCAGTAAATACTTCTGCTGCAGTTTTTTAAGCAATAAGAGATAAGTGAACCCAATCGAAAAGCCAGGCGAAAGAGCAGCAACAATTATCCAGCAGAAGTCATAAGGCCACTGCAGTGAGGAGCTCCGATAATGAGTCATTACCAAAAATGAACAGCTGTGGAAATGGGCCATCCAGCAGCACATGATCGATTTAGGAAGGCTTTCTAATAACTTTGTACATTTTTAATAAGCAGTCCGGTTTCCACAAATGTTTTAGGCATAGCGGATAAATACGGTTGGTGCAATTTAGTAAACAATATTGTTCAGAGCGTAGAAGAATAGTGGACCGCAGGGTCTGTTGCTAATAGGTGTGCTAGTTTTTGGGTAACATGGTGTGGAATTAGTTGGTTGCAGATACAGCATCACTACAGCGTCTTTCAACATTTATGTTTTGTTGTGCCATTTACTTTAAAACTAACAAAATACAATAATGACAGAAAATTACTACCTTGACATTTTAAACATTTCATTTGGATGGTTGTCTGATAGTTATCCCGCTCATATTTGCAGATAACTTTTCATTTGAGCCCCAGTTTGACTATCTGAAACGGCAATACGTTATTATTTTTGACTTCCTTAGGCCACTGTTGTTTGGTTCTGGTTTGATATAAATTAGTGTTCATGAAAATTCTGCTCTGAATGTCTCTAAGCAATTCTATTTAACCCCATATCAGGCATAATTCTTCTTTGTAGATGTTTTTCCCAAACATAGATGGTCAAGTGCACAGAAAATTGTTACAAAATGTAATGTTTAAAATTGTCCATTTATTTGAATCTTAAAATGTAATTTTCTGATTATCTGAGTTTGCGAAATGTCAGATTCAGTGCAACATGCTGTCAATCACGCTAGTACAGCTGCCTATTTTTGCCTATTGTAAACCCATGTTCAGTCATAGTTGAGCTTGTGACTTATTCAACCCTCTGTGTAGTTCATACTTTTATCATCCTTTATCATTGTACAGTATTAAAGGTTACAAACTCCTTATTCAAGCTTAATGTTTGTTTGTTGCGTCCTTATGAGCTTGCAGTAGAATTGATACAGGTTGACCCTCGATGGTTTGAGTTTTGGCCCTCTAAAGCTTCCGTATTTTGGTTTTGACACTGAGGAAGCAGTAGTTTGAAGTTTGCCGTTTTGTGTGTGTTTTGACAGATTGATGCTTGTGCATTTCTTGACCCTCAATGACTTCTGTAGTCCAAGATTTACAAACTATTTTAGCAATTTCATTAGAATAAAACCAATTGAATGTGAATCTTTAGTATTTGACAGTAATGTGGGTATATAGTTCTGAATGTAATCTTTAGTACAATTTCTGCCTTGATCAAAACTGACTGGCACTGTCTTTTCTCCATGAAGCCATGAGACCTAACCCCTCACCCCGGCTGAGCGAGCTGTCTCGGAGGTGAGCGACTTTTCTTGTTCAGAGCTGAATGAGAGATCGCAGTCGGCCATGTTAGTCAGGGGTCCAGAAGAGGATAGTGGTGAAAGGTGTGCAGCTGAGGAGATTGGAGTGGCAGACAGGAGCAAGGTGTGAAAAGCATGGGTCATAAACCATCAGCAGAGCACAGCAGAGCGTTACTTCAGAACTTAAAGGGACTGTCGACACACAGGCCTGAGAATTACAAATCTGTACAGTGGGGGTGTAAAACTTTTGTCATTAAGGGCTCTATTAGAAAATGTAAAAATAAAAATAATCAATATAATAATAATATTTCCAGTAAAGGATTGGGAATTTATTTTCGATTGCTACCATATAGATAACAATAAAAAATATTTCCAACAATTTTTCACTCTTCTAAATCCAAACCAGCGATATAGATGTCATATTATGGCATTTTGATGTAGTTTATCACTGTATAAAGCTGTGTGAATATGAATACCCCAATATGTGAAGTGCTCAGTACAAAGCCTTGTTATCTAGGATTTATATGGTCTTCTAATCTTGCTTGGTTTAAAATGGCGCTTTATCTCCTTTATGTGTGCAAATAAATCCCCTATCATCATAACGACACCCGGCTGTGTTCAATACCGGAATGGAATATTTGAAGCTAAACCAACTATTTAATGTGGTCTATCAAAAGATTTAATCAATATATTATTATGTGATGCAACAGCTCATGTTTAGGTTTCTGTTCATCTTTTACTACTACATTCTCTGTGTGGAGTCTATACTTGCTACTTTGGGCCTGAGATAGGGTACACCACAAGGCTGATGTCTAGAGACTTGCATTGGACAGCTATTCTTTATCACATTTATTCTTTATGGGCAATATTCCAGATTCACCAATTCATCGGTACATGCATTGAGTTTTGATAATCCTGTTTTAACTGCCAATATGGCGGATATAGCATCCTTTTATAGTTTTCTAGCCTCTGTTTTGCTGTTGTCCTGCAGTTTTCGCCCACCCCCAACCATGTATCTGCACCAATCGATCACAGCCGATGGTTTGGTCCATGTCCTGCCTTTAAGATGGATGAACCCACTTCCCCGCACCCTTTTTGACAAATGGTATGCTCCATAGCACTGGTAATAAAAGGATCGATGCTCACACAAAATCTCCTTCCCCCTTTACAATGAATCCATACCAGCCCGGCAGCCATCTTTGTTGTTGTTCCTCTTCTTTATAGTTTGACTCTTTCTTCTCTAGTTCTTCTCTGGGGCAGATTGGCAGTGGTGGGGCAATTGTTATTCTCTTCGGAGCAGCAGGTGGTTGACTTAATTGCCCGCAATGGTGCATATCGAAGTGGCAGTTTCATGCTGGCTGGTTCGCTTGGCACAGCCCCAATAAAGAACAGCAGTAAGCATATTGTCATCACCCACCACCCATTGTTCAACCCAAACTGGCTCGCTTCCCGGAGGAATTCTCAACAAAGCCCTTTCTATTCAAACACTTTTGGCTAATACTAGTCAATATTCCATACTTTTTTCCGACCGATCAATCCCGTTTTCTCTCTACCTTTCATCATGTTCTTCTGCTTCTCTCCCCCCTTTGTTTTTCCGTCCCGTTGGAGTCCGGAATATTGACGTAAACACACAGAGCTCTAAGTGCCTCTTAAGCTTCTCCCGGCCTTCCCGGCCATTGTCCCGACAACACTGGGAAAGACACTTGATTTCCAATAGGCTTATGCCATCAACAGTGAGATGGCGTTGGGGGAGTTTGATCAAATGGCTGTGGGGTTGTGGCTGGAAGTGTCATGGCTCCAGCAAAGCAAATGGATCAAAGAGATGTGGGTGATGGAGGGAATAGTGGAGATTACAGTAATAGAAGTGAAACTAAAGGTGGTGATGAGGATAGAAGAGAGCATAGACTTCAAATATGATGAAACTGTGGTAAACTCCAGATAAGTCACTCAAGACACAAATTACAGAGCTCATCTTTGATTAAACACATGGCTTCAGTCTTTTTAAGTCTTACTTTTGACAATATTGAATAGAGAATGCAAGTGGCATTTTTCTCTCTTTTAGCAAGGCAGTTTTGGGTGGGTTTTAACCTTGGACCAACTGACTTTTATCTCTGGTTAGATAAAGTGTGCTTGCAATAAAGTAGAAAAGATGTTATTTCATATATAACCTATGGAACTCCTACTGTTGCTATGTACTAAACCCGACAATACTTCCTCAATATTTTTATTTTCCAACTGAACTTACATCACTGTCCAACCTTTCTCTTCATCACCGCTCTTCATCACACTGTTGCCCTGACCTCTATCTATTATCCATCACCTGTCCAGATAGGTGAGACAGTGTCAAGCTCACCTGTAACTAGTTTTGACTTTCTAGATACTTCTCCTAAACACATATACCTCAGTAATTTATCGAGACGTACCACCTTTGGGATTTTAGCTGAATTTTTGATGAAGTTGTGTGAGTTCAAAGAAACCTAGGCATGCAGGGTGAATAAGTAATGCTGTGATGATGCTACGAGAGGTAAAAGACAGGTGAAGGTGTTGTTTAATTTGGGATTTTAAAGTTTGCAAACTGGGAGAAGGACTCAAAATCTGATATTACTCACCTCAGCAGCAGAACCATCTCACTCTCCTCCATCACCACCTCAGCAGCAGTACCATCTCACTCTTCTCCATCACCACCTCAGCAGCAGTACCATCTCACTCTCCTCCATCACCACTTCTGCAAGAGAACCATCTCACTCTCCTCCATCACCGCCTCAGCAGCAATACCAGCTCACTCTCCTCCATCACCCCTCAGCAGCAGAACCCGCTCACTCTACTCCATCACCCCTCAGCAGCAGAACACGCTCACTCTCCTCCCTCACCC
>JAVQKC010119039.1:0-13519 GCA_036025475.1 Philypnodon macrostomus
AGTCTCATTTTAAACCCTTATAACACAGCCCACAGAGGGTCTCAGAGTCTCATTTTAAACCCTTATAATACAGCCCACAGAGGGTCTCAGAGTCCAATTTTAAACTCCTATAATACAGCCCACAGAGGGTCTCAGAGTCTCATTTTTTCTGACTTCTGGTATGCTGTATTTTTAACTGAGTAGGCCTAGATATTTTTGCTCAAATACAAAGTAAAATATTAGGTACTTCAGCTTTAGTAACAGTAAGTACTTTGAAAAAAGACAAATTACCTTTCAGGGACGACTATGTTTGTTGGACTCATAAATGTTGAACATGTAGGACTTGATTTGTAGGAGTCAGAATCACTTACTGAAAGAGACCATATAATGTAGTGAAACATAAGGACAGACTGTATCAACCTTTAAAACGTAGCAGCAGCAATAACACACCTATATTCTTACGCCTTCTGTCTCCAATTTTGGATCGTTCTTCATCTGACTCTGACTCAGAGTCTGGTACCAGAGTCCCTTGTGGCTGTGTTGGAGTTTGTTCAAATGACAGACAACTCGTTCTGGCAGGTGTCCCTCTGGTGACCTCTGAATCAGGAGTAGCCGTTGTTTTTGTAGAGACAGCGATATTTTTTGTGTTCAAGTTACCTCCATTTTCTCTCAAGCCATCAGACAAGCTTTCCTTTAAGTTCTGAGTCACAGGCGTGTTCTTTGGCGTATATGGTACAGCAGTTGTACATTTCATATACTTACAGGGAATGTCTGCCACCACTAAAGAGTCTCCCTCGCTGAGAGCGTAGCGGACATTCGGGGTCAGTTTGCAGTGACCCTTGCGAGTCCCGTTCATGCTCCCTAAATCCCAAACCAATGCCTCAACTTCACTCTCACGTCCTTTTCTTCTGTACACAGAGAGGGAGATGGTGGCGTGCTGCTTGGAGACGGATGGTGCCAGCAGGGAGAGGGTGCAGGTGTTGGGGTCGCGGCCCAGCATATTATCTCCCAAGTAAAGGGAGAATTCTGGTGACGGCAAGAAAAATGATTTGTAACTGATGTGTGTGCGATTGAACCAAGACAATTAAATTAACCACACCTTTTTCAGGGATGTGCTCATTTTTCAATATGCACAGTTTGCCCAATGGATCCCCCCGGTCATTAACGTTCTCCTGTTCATGTTGTTCTTCATCAGAGTCCAGGATGGAGTCACATATCATCTGTGTGGCGTCCATCTTTCACAGAATATGCCTTCAAACAATAACATTTATGTTTAAGATTGTTTCTACAATTTATAATGTTTGAATGTCATTTACAGCCCAGAGCAGCATTAGGATACGCTTGGTAAAAACTTAACTGTCTGGCAAACGTTAAAAGTTAAAAGCCAGTAGTTTAATCTGATTACTTCAACTTCCGGTCAGTATCTCTGTGACTAACGTACGTATCAGAGTTTATCCCTTGCGTGAAATCTGTGTTTATCCTAATAGACACAACAGCTATGGTCATAGATAAGAGTATGTGAGTGAGTGGTACGAGATCGTAGAGTCACGCCAGATCTGACGAGCTACTATTGCATTTTCCGATCTGGCTACATGGATAGCTTCATGCATATTTACATCTGTGCAACTGCGGATAGCTAAAATGCACTTATATACAGCTATATAAAGCAATAAGTGAACTATTAAGCCTCACCTCATGCTTCGACCACCCAGATAAACATAGAATTGCATGCACTTCCTGGTGAACACTGGCCACGCCTTTAGGAGGCGTGTCCAAATGGTAAACCAGTCGTGTGTTTGGACAAACCGATTATCACTCACAGTAAAGCCTGTTCTCATTGGTCAAGCCCTAACAAGCTGTTGGTCAGACAGAAACGTCACAATACCCTTTATATTTTTCGCGCGAAGGAGAACCATAATTCTATAGACAGACTTTCATTTCTTCCTGGAGCTCACTTCTACGGACAGAACCTTATTTATAGACCAAGAGAAACTGCTGTAGGTAACATATATATTTTATGTTTATGAAAAAATCAGGCCACATTTTATTATTTTTTATATACGTTCTCAATAAACTCACTTTTGGTTTTGATGGTTATATTGAGATCTTTAAGCATGCTCTTGGTGTCAACACTTCTATGTACAGACATGACCTACTGTGTTATAGCAGAGCTGTGCAGAATACTTCAAATCAAGAGACAAAGTGTAGTTTGAGCATTTTATTAGAACTGATAGTGTTTTTCTAATGAATCGATGCGCTTGCTTCAGACACTAGGTTTGTTTTCTATTATGTTTAGGGCTAAAACGACGGTAAAGAGCTAAAATCTTGGCACGACATTTGAACTTTCACATTTCTATGCATCTTCGTCAGCCTCTTCGTCAAACTCTCCCTCCTCCTCGGCCGTGGCATCCTGGTACTGCTGGTACTCTGACACCAGGTCGTTCATGTTGCTCTCTGCCTCCGTGAACTCCATCTCATCCATACCCTCGCCTGTGTACCAGTGGAGGAAGGCTTTACGCCGGAACATGGCTGTGAACTGTTCAGAGATGCGCTTGAACAGCTCCTGGATGGCTGTGCTGTTGCCAATGAAGGTGACTGCCATTTTGAGACCACGAGGGGGAATGTCGCAGACTGCGGTCTTCACATTGTTGGGAATCCATTCAACAAAGTAACTGCTGTTCTTGTTTTGCACGTTCAGCATTTGCTCATCAACCTCCTTCATGGACATGCGGCCACGGAACACTGCCGCGACGGTCAGGTAGCGGCCGTGGCGCGGGTCACACGCCGCCATCATGTTCTTGGCATCGAACACTTGCTGCGTGAGCTCAGGGACTGTGAGTGCACGGTACTGCTGACTGCCCCGGCTGGTCAGGGGGGCGAAGCCGGGCATGAAAAAGTGCAAGCGGGGGAAAGGCACCATGTTGACAGCTAGTTTGCGGAGGTCAGCGTTCAGTTGCCCAGGGAAACGCAGGCATGTAGTGACCCCACTCATAGTAGCAGACACTAAATGGTTAAGATCTCCATAGGTTGGGGTGGTCAGTTTTAGGGTGCGGAAGCAGATGTCATACAGCGCTTCATTGTCAATGCAGTAGGTTTCATCCGTGTTCTCTACGAGCTGGTGGACAGATAAAGTGGCATTGTATGGTTCGACCACTGTGTCTGACACCTGAGGAACAAACACACACAGAAGGGGGGTATTTTGTCACTCTTACGATGCTACTTCAGGCAACAAGCGATAACATCAAAATGACCATTTCTTATGCTCTGTCACAGGTGATTGTTACCTTGGGGGAAGGCACCACACTGAATGTGTTCATAATACGGTCGGGATACTCTTCACGGATCTTACTGATGAGCAGGGTCCCCATCCCAGACCCTGTACCACCACCAAGGGAATGTGTCAGCTGAAAGCCCTGCAAGCAATCACAGCTTTCTGACTCTTTGCGGACCACGTCTAAGACTGAATCCACCAACTCGGCTCCCTCTGTGTAGTGACCTTTGGCCCAGTTGTTTCCAGCACCACTTTGCCCTGAAAGATGGGACGATAAATGTAAAATTCATGTTTCAGTAATACAGAATTGTGCACTAAATGACGTACCAAAAACAAAATTGTCTGGCCTGAAGATCTGTCCAAACGGTCCAGACCTCACAGAGTCCATGGTGCCAGGCTCCAGGTCAACCAGAATGGCACGGGGCACATATTTACCTCCTCCACCAGAAAGGAAACAAGAGTAGACAGATAGAAAAGAGACCAGCTTAATAATGCCCACATGAAGAGGCATCACAGGGTTAAAAACTACTGAGTCTAAATTGTGTGTATTGCGTTAATGGTGGCTAACCTGTGGCCTCGTTGTAGTAGACACTGATCCGGTCCAGCTGCAGATCGCTGTCCCCGTGATAAGTTCCAGTGGGATCGATGCCGTGCTCGTCGCTGATCACTTCCCAGAACTGGAGAATGGAACACATCACATGACAGTTGCATACATGTATGTCTGCATGTATCCATTAGTCACGGTTTAAAAAGATGTGGACTTTTATAATGAGAGAAACAGCAGGATGTTTGAGTCTCTGGGATCTGATTGCAATGTCACTAAGAATACACTCTTTCAATCTCTTTTTATACAACCGCTCTATTGAGTTTCTCACAGCTACGCACAAGGCATTTCTGTGACATAAATGCAAACAAATAAGCCATAGAGCCATACGTTAAACTGAAAATAGTCACATTCAGGGCTAACTTTTTGCTTAGAGTTTTTTACAGTACAGTTCTATATTTTTTATGTTTTATTGACTTGCCAATGCCTGATCAGTTGCTATAAGGTAATATAGTCTAAATTGAACATAGCTGGATAAAGCCAGGCCTAAACTAGTTAATGGTAGAGTATGCGTGCAGTGAAATCCAACAGATCAAATTGGCCAGTGTCTGTGTCTGTCTGATGGTGATCGCGCAAGTATTTTCTGGATAAACCTGCTGCATCAAAGTGCAGTAGGAGGCACTGAATTGAACTGAAACCGGCCGTGCAGACCGTAATGTGGTGCAGAATAATGCACAAAAAAATAATATAATGGACTGTTACTGTGGACACCAGAGAGGGGGAGGTTTTATTTAACTATAATACAAGCATTGTGAATGACACACGCCACACCCTGACCGAATTCACCACAATACAGCCCTTCACTAACTCGGTCAATCAAATCCAATGGAGTCAATGAGTGCAATTGAGATGAATACTTCCCAACTGGTGGTTATTTCAACAATAAAGTGCACCGCCTATCTTTATGGCATTGGCAATTTGAAAGCACACAACTGTTTATCCTTAGGTAAAGCAAAATGCAATCTTTATTTAATGCAATAAACACCATTAGCGAGCCACAAGACAAGCACAATCAACTGAGAAACTAGTGACATCACCCACTGTACATCAGCTGCTTCCTCTCTCCACCCAACCCCTTCATTTGGTTACACCAGTGATTAAAAAGACAGCCCCTGATTTACTGAACATTTCGATCATTTTGAGGAGATACATTAAATACACCCTTTTGTGGTGCAGGCTGGTGTTTAAATACACAGTAAACGATCGACATATGATGATCATAGGGCACTGGATATGTTCCTGTTGAAGCAGAGTACAATGGTTGGTCTATTGTCAGTGTATTTTTTGTACAGCATACAATACATTACTCTGAAAGGTCAATCTTGATTAAAATCATCTTAATTATATATTTATAAAAAATACTATTTATTTATTATTATTTAAAACAGTCTGTAACTTGTGGAGAACCCCCTATTAGGTAAATTATCCATGCCACACCCTTGTCTCATCTTCCCTTCTGCCTTCCAGATGTAGCACACTGCATTTTTAAACAGCCCAAATAAATCAAATCTAATCAATACAAACTATTGATGGGACGTTTAGGGAAAATAACTGGGTCCTCCACACAGACTCCCAGCCATTGTCTGGAATCTGGCTGTGCAGACAAAGAGCTCGCAAGTGCAGCATTGAAAGGCTGTAACAAGTGGAGTGGTATAGTACTATAGCTGCACACAGACACAGATGAGTGAATCAAATCTGAGACATTTTTTAATACATGCACGAACTTCTGATCCACACCTACTTACTGTAGAGCTCGAGTAATATTCAGCTAAAATCACCGGCTTTCAGTCTCTTAGATATCGGCTGTAACAGGCGTATTTATAGGCTTTGCATATTAGTTCATGTGTCTCATTTCTTTTTGATCATTTAGGCTGTATGATCACTAATACATCTGAACTTCAAATGTACGTACATAGATGAGGGTATAGTCTAATTAATCAGTGTTCTTACCTTGGCACCAATCTGGTTGCCACACTGGCCGGCCTGGATGTGCACAATCTCCCTCATTGTTTAATACGAAAGTTTCACAAGAATAAACTGAAGAGTCTGTCTGGCACGATGAGCAGACCGCAGAGATGAGTGAGGGTCCTGAACAATGGCTTTATAACGCTGGAGCGGATCCAGAGCGGGGCTGGGGCCCGGGCAGGGGCGTGGTCAGACGCGGATCCTGCTGCGGCCTCCTGGGATTGGCTGAGACGGCTGACCTACAACTAGGAGGAGGGGTCTGACGAGAAGAGACAGCCCACACCAGCTGGTGTCTGGAATAAGCTCAGGATATTTTAATAAAGAAAATAAACATTCAGATTTGGCCATAATAAGCTACAACTCAAGTGAAAACATAAACGATTTAACTAGATACCGCAAAATGCTCCCAGCAGGGCAGGTATCCATGAAGTGTGTATTTGATCAGGAGTAATGTCTGACATCTGTGATTTCAGCTCTTTGAGCTACACTGAAGGGAGGGCAGTTTTTTAATTAATTTTGTGTCAAACATAAAAGATGCCGCTAGGTGGCGTCACACCCTCGCTGTTGATGAAGATGTTGGGCGTGGTCTTCCTCAACGCTTCCCTAAACAGACATTTTTGTCATTCCTGTGACGGGACCCTGCGCTTTAGCCACGGAGAAAGAGATCGATTAGACTGAGTATTTGGTCTCACACACATCGGTGAGTTGTTAAAAGAAAGAGTTGTTGCATTGTTTGAGTGGTTGTAGTTGTAGTGTGTATAAAGGTGGTGTATCAGATGGAGTAGTCCGTAGTAGACGGAGCCCAGCCACCATTTAAAGGCTAATCGTATTAGCTAGCGATGCTAACGTGTTGCTCAGTTATAGTCCGTATATGTTCTCTTATTGTGTGTTGTTTGAATCCTGTTTAATTCTGTTTTAGATGCTTCTTGGTCGTTAATACGTACGAGTTTGTATCAGTCTGGTGTAGATGTGTGTATGTTAGCAGAAGGGAGGAGCTGCTTTAAAGACCACTGTGACCTGACCGCTACAATATGCTACTATGGCCTTTTATCAACTACACTTCATTTAACTGCTCACATAATGAAATGAATTACGGTCTGTTTTGAAGTAAAATTATATTTCAATTAGTTACACGCCTGTTATAAGCCAGTCGTGTCCCGTTAACGTTAGCGGTTAAAATCGTATCTGACTAAATGTTGTTACTTTTTAGCCTCAACTAAGAACACAGCATGTTTTATACTTGTGGACCAAATGAAGCCATGGTTGTGTCTGGTAAGTCTCTTCTCTTAGTTTACACTGTCTGTTTACACTGACACTGCTCCCAACATCAATGCTCGAAGAAGCAACCGTATCCCCATACTAAGCCACCTGTCATGTGATTTGGTAAAAATGTGTTGATCATTACCAAAGGATTGCTGTAACAGGGGATTTTCCACTCTTGCATAAATATGAGTTTTAGCAGTTGCACACATTAATGAATTACCTTTAACATGTGTTACTGGATGTGGGTTTGTGTAGTTTATTCAGTTTCTGTCTTGAATTGTCAGGCTTTGGCCGGTCTCCTCCATTAATGATCGCTGGTGGAAGAGTGTTTGTCTTCCCTTGCATTCAACGGATTCAGAAGTGAGTTTATTTATTGTTTTTCTAGTCTTCTGTGATAAATGCATTTTTCTCTGAAGAGTTGCTGACAATTATTTGACTAATTCTTGTTTTCTCAGAATCACGTTGAACACTCTGACTCTCAACGTGAAGAGTGACAAAGTCTACACTCGTCATGGGGTCCCCATATCTGTCACCGGGATTGCTCAGGTATGATTACGTATGATTGAGTAATGTAATATGTACAATAATAAAACTATTATTATTTACATCATATTTTTATATATATATATTTTTGTATTTTATTTGTAGGTTAAAATCCAGGGTCAAAACAAAGAGATGCTGGCCACGGCCTGTCAGATGTTCATGGGTAAGTCCGAGGCTGAGATTGCCCAGATTGCACTTGAAACCCTTGAAGGACATCAGCGAGCCATCATTGCACACCTGACTGTTGAGGTTAGAGTTCTCTCACTAAAAATTATTATTAATTATTTACATTCATGTCTCAAACAAATAAAGAACAAATTATATATATTTATGTACAGGAAATCTATCAGGACCGCAAGAAGTTCTCTGATCAGGTCTTCAAGGTGGCCTCATCAGACCTGGTCAACATGGGGATTGGTGTCGTGAGCTACACTCTGAAGGACGTCCATGATGATCAGGTAAAATATGACATGAAAAATATGAATAAATACACAGCACAGACACACAGGATGGTTACTGACGGGGTGTGGTAGTCTCGGTGCCTGGCTTTTCATTAGTCACGGATAAGCACTTGGTATATTATTATTGATTTACTCTTTATGGCGCGTAAGTGGTTCTAATGTTTGAGCTGGTTCTCCTCTTGTTCTATAGGACTACCTCCACTCTTTGGGTAAAGCTAGGACCGCCCAGGTTCAGAAGGATGCCAGGATTGGAGAAGCTCAGTACAAAAGGGATGCTGTCATCAGGGTAAAACATCCAGAAGTTCATGTTTTAAAGTTACCTCCACAACTTTAGCAAAACATTTAGCAAACAGAAAGCATGCTCTGATTTCAATTTATTTACATACAGGAAGCCCATGCCATGCAAGAGAAAGTCTCAGCTCAGTATAAAAATGAAATTGAGATGGCTAAAGCTCAGAGGGATTACGAGTTGAAGAAAGCAGCCTATGACATGGAAGTCAACACCAAGAAGGCGGAGTCAGAAATGGCCTACCAGCTCCAGGTACAGTTCATCTGAGAACAAACATGTACAGTTCATCTGAGAACAAACGTGTACAGTTCATCTGAGAACAACCGTGAACAGTTCATCTGAGAACAACCGTGTACAGTTCATCTGAGAGCAAACGTGTACAGTTCATCTGAGAGCAAACGTGTACAGTTCATCTGAGAACAAACGTACAGTTCATCTGAGAACAAACGTACAGTTCATCTGAGAACAAACGTATAAAGACAGTGTCCACTTTTTACACTATTTATTAATTTATTGGTTTTCTGATCAGGTGGCTAAGACCAAGCAGTGCATCGAAGAGGAGACAATGCAGGTTAAGGTTGTGGAGCGCGCTCAGCAGATCATGCTGCAGGAACAGGAGATCATCCGTAGGGAGAAAGAGCTGGAGGCCAAGGTCAAGAAGCCCGCTGACGCTGAGAAATATAAACTGGAGAAGCTGGCTGAGGCTCATCGGTGAGAGTCGTTCACAGAGAATTAAATGTCTAGGCTTACTGCTCGGCTTAAAGTTTTAATTTACTGTGATCTACTCTGTACTTACAGTCTGCAGCTCATCATGGAGGCCGAGGCCGAGGCTGAGTCTATCAGAGTGAGTTCTTCTGAGTAGTGTTTCTTTTGTTTCTACCAAATGTATTTATTCTATGAATGTGAATATATTTTGTATTCTTGTGCGTGTGTAGATGAAGGGAGAGGCTGAGGCTTTTGCCCTTGAGGCTAAGGGCCGTGCTGAGGCAGAGCAGATGGGAAAGAAGGCAGAAGCCTTTAAGCAGTACAAAGAAGGAGCCATGGTGGACCTGCTGCTGGAGAAACTACCACTGGTCTGTCTATAGCTGTCATTACTCCACTGCTGAAAAATGTTGCCCAATGTGCCCAAACTACTGCAGTGTTTCCCATTTTCCACAGATGGCAGAGGAGATCAGCAAACCACTGTGCGCTGCTCAGAAGGTCACCATGATTTCCAGCGGTGGCTCCGAGGTTGGAGCGGCCAAACTTGCCGGAGAGGTGCTCGATATCATGACTCGGTTGCCGAATGCTGTGGAGAAACTCACTGGAGTCGACATCTCCCAGGTTGGTCACATGGAATATTATTATGGGCAAAAACGGTGCAGTAAAACTTAATGTTATGTATTATGTATCATCAGGTTACTGGAAAAACACACTAAGAAGTGGAATCAGAAGAACTGTCATCAAGGAGCCATACATCTCCTATGTGCCTATCATTAGTGTATTGACTCTGTCTCATGATGTGTTTGCATGTCTTTTCAACTATGTACCTCTCACCTGCCCCATGTTGCAAGGTGGCATGGTATCTTCTTCCTCTTTTATATGTTTTGAACATGCACGTTTTTAAATTCTAGAGGAGTTTCATTTATTAATGATTTTATACATAAGACTTTTATTAAATAGTTCATTCACAATCAACTTTAACTGCAGTTTGTTGTGGCGCCACCCCTTTTCAATAGCGTATGTTCGACTTCTAAAGAAATCCCTGCGTATAAGAGTGTTTCGCCTTTGTATACAACTTCAGGTTTGATTGAAATGATTGGGCCATAATTCATTATACATGTGCAGCATGTGGACTGAATCTTGTGTTTCGGTTCAGATTGAATAGACGGGAAGTGGTTTATGGGACAAGTATTGGTTTCCTGTTTGAAGCTCTGAAAGTATCTTGTGGTGGAGTAAGAAGATGCTGCTGATTTAATGTGATTGAACGTGTAACGACTACAACTAACAGTAAACTCTTTGCTTACTTTACTAAAACATGGAGCTGGTGATATATTAAGTATTTTGGATGTCAATGTGAATATTTCTAGACATGCAAGCTGCTTGTTTGTTAAGAGGTCACTACTAACCCAAAGTTTTCCTGCTGCCTAATAGCCTTATGCATCTCTTGACCTCCAAGTGCCTGGTTCAACACACCGGTCAGGTTTACTGAACTTTGAGCTGTTACAGTTCTCAGATTGGGAACCTTTTCCTCATATCCGAATCACTATAAGCCATCGGCCGCTGTGATTACCGGTTGCAGTTTTGAGCCAAATTGCTACTTGCTTGATGTTACTAATCTTTGTGTAGGAAAGTCTTTGCATGTGTTACTGATATACATGTGAGTGACAGTTTGTTGTATAGCGGTTTCAGTCCAGATTAAATGTTATGAAAATACTGTAGACAATAAAATTATTTATCCACTTAATGCATTGACTGTTGTGGTCTTTAAATATGATGGACACGTTTTTGAAAAGGTTACTTTTATTAAAACATCTACAAAAAAATAGACAACAGAGTATTTTTAATAGCATCAAGGTAGCAAGCGTTCTACAGAGAAACGGAGACCCCACATGTAACCAGTCCATATATTAGTCAAGGAAATTACACATCCTTATATATATACAAACGATCAGCTTCAAAGACAAAGGACGTCGAGGAGTGTCTAAGTAAATACAGTATATAAAAACATGAGTTCACTACAGTGTATCGAACATGACAAATGGCACATCCATATCATTCACATCAGTAAACATGTCTCTCTTGATGACCCAGGGCAGATTTACAGTGCCATTAAACCAGTTATGTAGATGCAGTCAGATTTATGTACTGATATGAGAGGTTTGTTCGTGATAGTCAAAACTCCAAGCGTTCACAGTTTTGAGCAACACCGTAACTGACTGGATGAATGAAGTTTTTTGCCGAGTAATAGCTTATCAACAAAAGTTTTACGTAATACATCAAGTTAAAATGAAGAAGCACCTGTTAAGATATTTTACTGATAATAGTTTGGAGTGGCCGTGGAGAGTGTCTTTATGAAAGTATATCTTAGAAGCTTTTTTATACTCCCTTGGTAAAATAGTCAATACATCAAACATGGACAGGAATCATATAAGCCCCTCGCAGAGTAAATCTTCTTGGTGAAGGGCACCTGTGTAGGGTTTAAAGTGCAGCTGGTCAAAGGAATTATACATTTCTTCTTTATATCTGGTTTACGTCCAGATAGAAAACTGCCAATACTCCTGGGCAGTCCTGAGGAAGTCCTGTCCACTGTCTTTGCAGAACAGTCTCTGCAGAAGTCACTCCTGTTTGTAGGCAGCATTATCTACAGCCCTCAGGTGGCACAAGGAACAGTCTCTTCTTTGTTCGTCAAAGATTAGTGGGTTTCAAAAGCCCTTCGGTGGATGCAAATTATTCCTTGTATAAGTCACACTAACCTAATGTGGGCCAGCCCCTACATAAGGTTGAGGTTTGGGGTAAGACACATGACTTATCAGATAGGTTGAATGTAATCACTGAATTTAGTTTGTGTTATCATGTGTTGGGTATAGATTGTATGCTGTAGATATTATAAAACTGCATTTATCATGAACCCTTTACCATGAAAATGAGAAAAATGTTGCTATGCAAAAGGCACCCACCACCAACAACCACTATGTAATAACCACATGTATTCTGTCTGCTGAAACCGATAATGTAATAATAGCCAATAATGTAGTCGTGATGTGTAAGTTATTACATTGTCAAAGGATATTTTTAATACCAAAAATGTAATAACCAGCCAGTAACATTATAACTTATATTACATTACTGGCAAAATGTTATTACGTTAATGGCTCAAAAACTTTATTACATAATTAGCAGGTTATAACGTTATTGGCCAATATTACATGATTGGTTTCAATAGTGTCGGATGTGAAGCCCGAACCAGCGGTCTCACAGTCCCCCGGAAGTACACCCCACTATCCTCAGTGTGCAGCGCCTCTCCCCTTTGATCCAAACACCGCCCTGAATGGTCAAGGCTAGTTTCTGTGATTTTCTTTACACCATGTTCATTGCATCCTCAGTAAGAAAGGAGTGTATGTAGGCGAAGGATGGGCGGAGCTTGCAGTCTCTGTTCCAGCAGCTGAGCATGAGTTCATATAGGCCCTGTGGACACACTGCGGGCCTATTCAGATACACCTACACAAGAGGAGACATACTGTAAAGTTTCCTTAAAGTTCGTAAACAGAAAGTTCTAAATTCTGGAATGGAGACAACTGGAGGCAAGACCATAAAACATTTTCAATGGAGAAATTAGCATTAACAGAATATTGCAAAAGATAAGAAATTGGAGATGGTGTTGGCTACATGTACATGGCTAGGAAACATTAGTGATTGTACCTCACATTGTATGGGTATTTAACTGGTATACATGGATCATTCTGACTGGTGGCAAAATCCTTGCTTTGTAGGTCACAGAAATGTTGATGACCACAATAGTTTATTCATTGTATGATCGGGATGTTTTGACCCCTCACCACAAATCCCACTTTTTTCCAAAGTATACTCACTTTTGCCTCCAGTCGCCTCTATTCCGGAACTGTGAACATTCAATATGACACACATTTTAAAGAGTGTAAAGAGTGTTATGTTTATTGTACCTGTCTGCCCTGGTCTCTGAAGAACTCCCCAGCATTGTCAATCACCTGTTCGTCCGTCAGGTTTGAATAAGGCTGCTCTTGACAAACACTCAGCATTTCCCACAGAGTCACGCCAAACGCCCACACGTCACTGGCTGTAGTAAACTTTCCCTAAAAATATTGCAAAGATATATTAGGGTGAAAAGACTCACAGAGTAAGTACATTTTATTAAACAAATGCCATCAGGGAAAAACAATGAATCTTTTTAATATGTCACATTTAGTAAATTGTAGGATAGAGTCAGCTGAGGTGGCTCGGGCATCTGTTTCGGATGCCCCCTGGACGCCTCCCCCGGGAGGTGTTTCAGGCAGGTCCCACCAGAAGGAGGCCTCGGGGAAGACCCAGGACACGCTGGAGGGACCATGTCTCTCGGCTGGCCTGGGAACGCCTCGGGATTCTTCCGGAAGAGCTGGAGGAAGTGTCTGGGGAGAGGGAAGTCTGGG
>JAVQKC010119044.1:0-12418 GCA_036025475.1 Philypnodon macrostomus
GACGTATGGGGCAGACATACGGGGCAGACGTACGGGGCAGACGTACGGGGCAGACGTATGGGGTCGTTTTCGCCGATATACACTTTGCTGTCGGGACGACAGCACAGGCCTTGTTTAACCATGTTATCATGTGTATTTAATACATGTTTTTACTTGTTATTTAACCATGTTATCATGTGTATTTATTCCAATTAAAAAAATGATAATTCATTGGCAAAACATTTCAGTGTTTTGTTTTGTCCTTAAAAAGTCGGTCTGCGCTTCCACCAATATGAAATAGCAATTACTAAAAAATTAAGTAATTAATTTGTCTTTTCCAAAGTTAAATGTCAAACTACTTTCTGAGAAGCCCCTTAGAATTAGAATGCTGTAATTTAAGACTACTTGAATAAATATTACTCATGTTGAAAGCAAGCCAACATAGCAATATCAGAATGGAAATCAATGTATTTATTTGGCAGACACTGCTATAACCAGCAGAGAGCAGTGAGCTGTTATATGTTTATGTCATTTGCAGTTAATTCATTCTGTAGATAAGCCTGACCTTTGACACCTCTGTCAGATTGCCGTGGACATTCCTTACTGAAAATACATTAATACATCAATACAACATCAGAACTATAAATACAGAGCCATCAAACTATCAGTGGGGTGAGTTATACTTAGATCTATCTCAGAATATACTCTTTTGTATAAGATACAGAAGATAAATATAACATAGAGTAAGGCACTTAGTTTTCATTTTGTCAGAGTTGTTTTCATATCTTTAATGTAAACCTTTGCTTAAATTTGATAAATGTTTCTTCTTCTCTCTGCATTTTTATTGAGTCATAGTACAGTATAATATAGGAGCTAGTGAGAACAGTCAGAATCCATTGAATCCAAATTTCACTGAGTCACACTGCATATGGGGTAATCAAAACAATCTGAGTCGGGACAAGTCACAAGGCAAAAACCCTCACAGACACACGGACAGAGTCAAACCACTGCATCGACCAACACACACACAATACGCACACAACCGGTATACAACACACAGAGTGGCCACCCAAGATGAGACTGAGAAATTGTGTTTATAACCTAACTCAGGATTATAGGGTTGAGAGCGGGAGAGAAGGTTGCTCAGCTGAAAATAATTAAAAAGCAGCCCTCCCTGCTCTGTCGGTTCCCTCTTCACTCCTCACAAGAACACACATGTACACAGTAACTTATCACATCTACTCCCAGACATACATTACCTGAAAGACTTAGAACAAACATAGATGAACAGCACAGCAGGCGTATCTTGCTAAAAAAGCATCTGTTTCAATGTAGTCTGTGTCAAGTAGGAATGTTGCTGATTCTACATAACTAACACAAGCAATACCACTGATATGCCCTATACTGGCCACTTTATTAGGTAGACCTTCTGCAGATCTTGGTTGTATTGTTCATATTATCATTTCAAACCAGTCTGGTCACTCTCTTGTAGAACTGCAGTTGAACCAATCAACCTAAAAAAGTGACCAGTGAGTGTGTTTTAACTGCTTTGCCGATACCCCAATTGGTTTAAATTGGTTTCTCACTAAAGTTGGCGCCATTGAGTTGCAGACATGTGGCTTTGTGACTGACGTGCAGCCCTGATTGGAGGTCAGTAACCTTATCCGGAAAAATAAGGTCTGGCTGCAACAAAACATTTTGGAAAAAAAAAGTTTAAAAGCCACTGTGCATAAAAAAGTCAGCTGCAAACCATTTAGTGTTGGGGCTATGGACTAGCTGCCAAGTCTTAAACAGCATGTCTTATTGGCAGAGCTAACACACAGCTGAAAGCCCTATAGATGAAAGACTCATACTGTACAAGGCCTGAGGCTCATAAAAGCATTTATAGTGTGAATGGGCTGCGGAGATTACCCTCACAAAGTGAGACATTACACCTAATTGATTACCTGCTTAATCAAAGTGGCATTTTTTGGAATTAACTCCCAAAATGAATTGCGCTGCTAGGGTTCATTTCCTGATCCAGGTGACCTTTGCAGCACAGCACTTTATTTTAAAGTAAAAAATTAACATTTTGTAAGAACAAAATTCTGCAAGCTAATATGATTCTGAATCATTCATCGCTTTGGCAGCTTTGTGTAACTTTAGCTGTCTCGCTCTCTGGCACCCTGTCTGGTTGAGAAGCTTAATTGTGAGTTTAATTGTAATAATATCAACAGAAGAGGTAATGTATGTCATAGTATTTAAGTTTAGATTTGTATTTTTGGATGTCCTCTATGATTTTGACATTCATTACCGGATCAGTTAAAGGCAAATTGTTGCTAATGGTTGCTATTAGTTGTTTTTGATCATTGCTCAAGTTTATATAGACCAAATCCACTTCAAACTAACACAAACCTCACCAACTCACACGGCTGCTTCCTGTGCTGCGTGCCAACAGCAATGTAATTCCCGAGCCAAAGATTCAGGACTGCTAGGGGTTACGGGTTCAGTGCATGTCAGACAGGCGGTTCACTTGAAACACCAAAATACACACACTAGCACTCATAAATACACAAACGCAGCCAGAGAGTAGGGCCCTTTGAAGCACAAATGCCAAGCTGTCATGAACTTTTCAAACTCATAAGACTTAAGGCCAGTGCACCATGACATAGAGAAAAAACATTCAAATGCATCTGATACAAGTGGGCATTTTTTTACAGTTGTTTACACCAGGCCTTATGCCGTCCCCCAGTGTTTGCATGTCAAACTGTGAAAGATATTGGTTTTTTTAGACATGGACTCCCTGTTCCATCACTGGGCTGTGTGTACAAACAGATAGAACATTCCTTTATCTCACCATCTTTGTTTTTTTTTCTGCAAAAGTTCACAGGTAGATGAGCTGCAAGGAGAGTGGCATTTTGACAGACGCTTCATTTTAGAAGAACAAATTAGTATACTGTATACAACTGAACCAGGTCAGTGTATATGTCTGTGTCAGCCCTTTGTTTGACTAACTGATCATAATATTGGATGACACCCACTTAAGGCGCTGTAGTTAATGAACAATATTCAGCCTTTTACTGTTTCATTTGGGAATTTGAAACACAATCAAGTATTCATGGTCAAATTGACCAGAGGTGGCCTCCTATCTCCTTTCACTGAAGAATTTACTTTTAGCGATTCACAGTCACAGATATAGTATAACTTCAGACATTAAAACAACACACTTGATCAAAAGTGAAAGTATTCATGAACTATGGATAGGACAAATAGACACACTGTGCCTTTATGTCTTTGTGTGTGAACTTTTAAAAGAGAATCTAAAGGGGTCGGCAGTGGCAGCCAACTGTGTGGACTAATGATGTTCCTGAGAGCGTTGGACCTGGCTGGATTTGTCATGCTGCCACTCAGCTCTCTCCCCCCGCCCCTCTGCCCCCTCCCACTAACACCCTTTCATCTCACCATCATGATCCTCACTCGGGGCCTTTCATCCAGGTCATACATATCAACATCCAAGCCCCGCCTCCCTTCCCTTTAATTCCTGCCATAAGTTTAACCTTTGCAATGTCAAGCCCTTACTTTTTTATTTAGGGTAGACAATAGACCAAACCGAACCAATTTGACTCTGTCAGCCACAACAGCCCTGATTACAATCTCAATCTTTTAAATGTCCCCGCGTAGGAAATACTCAATTTCCTTTATACCCTTTAATTTCACTCTCAATCACCATAACCTTTCATTTTGTCCACAACAAAAGGAGCGTTATGTTCACAGCAGCCCGGCACAGATTTATAATGAGCCTTTATCGGAAATAATGGAAATTCTTGACTTTTGCCCTTTTAATGATAATAGTGATGATTAGTACATGACTGTTATTCTGTTTCAAAAGAAAGACTTGAATAGTTGGAAGTTTTATTTGATTTTGTTGTTTATATTCATTTCTAAAACAAACAGCTGTGAATGCCCCAATCTTTTCTTCCAAGTGTGAGTAGAACAGGTATGTATATTGTAGTATTGGATGACCTGTGGTGTCATTTGAACAAGCTTGACCTCTACCAAAGAGTTTAGGTTTTTGTTGGCTTGTCTGTTATGGAAATAACTAAAAAGTAATGGTTGAATTGTTACAGGTCCATTACATAATAATGTCAGGAAGATATTATCCTATTTGGTGTGGATATTGAAATCATTCGATAGGAACAATTTTGCCAAATAGCAACACGACTCAAATGTAGACAGTTTCTGACCGATAGCTGTGACATATAGGGGCCTGCGTAGTTATTCCTACTTTTATTTTGGTATTCAATTACTGGATATGGTTAAATGAAATATAAAAAAATAGGGATATACCATTATTTTATCTTCTAGTTAATACTACAGTTAATATATATATATATATATATATATATATATGTATAATTTAGATAGTAATAATAATTTGCTACGCTGACAATTATTTTGAATGGATATGAATAATTATTTTTGATTATGCTTATTAAATTGAGTGACATGTATTGTTGGCCGGTGCTTACAAAATGCCATCCAGACTAAACTACATCACACAAGGTCAAGGGTTCAACAGCATAGGCAAGTGTATAGACTAAGAAGCATTTCTGACATGAGTGGGAATCAAAACTACATATATGCCATTGAGCACCATTACATTATAGTTAATACTAATAATAATAGTGATGTGTGGCCTAGGGTCTATTGTATTCTCAGTAAAGCAAGACTAAATGAATCTTTATAATGGTGCGTGACATTTCCCTGGACGTCTGGTGCAAACAAAGCCCCTTATCTCAACCATAGCTTCCCTTATCTCACCACTGGGCTCCATACACAGACACACAATCATCATATACATCACTGCTGACAACAAGGTGGTCAAACACACAATGTACACTTAGTGTCTCCGTACTAATGGCAACCGGACTTGATTTTTCTTTTTTTTTACTGCCATCCATTTAAAAAAAAAAAAGTATAGTGGGTGGGGGACTAGGTGACTAGTGAGGACCCCCTTTTTCGCAGATGAAATGAAAGGCTCATGTTGCAGTGATCTGTCAAAGCGAGGAAAGGTTCAACGGTGGGTCAGACGAGCGGGGTTCTTTTTTATGTTCTTTCTCAAATTACACGGTACAAAAGGAATATAAGGCAAGGATAGAACATGCATACAACTGAGGCAACCACTGATATATTCACAAGAAGAGCCTGATATTTAATCTGTAAAAATTGGCTTTGTAGCAATCCGCGCTTAATTGATTTTAAAAATAAAGAAATGCTGGAATTGATTTTGTTGGTTTTAGTATAGTTCAGGGAGGGAATAAATTCAATCAAATGGATGCGGGAGAGAGGCAGGTGGATGGAAGGTCAGTAGGGCAGAATAAACATCAAAGCAATATCTAGCAGTACAATTTTCTATCATATCTTTGCCACTTTCTTTGGGCCCCACCCCCCACAACCCCCGGCCCCCTCCAAGCCTCTTCACTATAGCCTTGTCCTCTCCTCTGGATTTGACTGTCTCCTATTTCAAACACGCACACAAGCTATGGAGTCAGTTCAATCACCATCTGAAAATGACCGGAGGCACTGAAAGAGAAGAGAAAAGCATTGTGCGACTGTGTACTGTGAGAGGGTAGGAGAAAAAAGACGTAATGAGACAGAGAAAGAGTGGCTGGTGGAGCAGTCGGAGTGACAGACGGCAAAGATGGCCAATCAGAGAGAGACTTTCACCAAAAAAGTGAGGCGATCATCCAATCAGAGCTGGGGTTAAAAAGTCGAAGGCATCATAAGCGTCAAAGGGAGACTACAGAGGCCATTCTTTCAGCTGTCTATTCTCTCTTCCTTTTCAAGTGCGAGGCAGTGGTGTTAGGCTGAAATACAGCCCATTCTTGTACACTGTAAAGATGTGTCACTTCTACGTGTCAAGCAATTTCAGACAGCTGCACATTTCTAAGAGAGATCAGAATTTGAAAAATCCATTTAATGGTCATTCAAAAAATTAGAAGACTCCCAATGGCTTGATCCTGCATGGTATAATGCTTTGTATTACTACATAACTATACTGCATGGTATAATGATATGTATTAGAGCATAACTACTACCACTAATACTCAAGATGCATTACTGCTATTCACCGTTTTAAAAGCAGGCTGTCAGCAGTTCTGACCTCATGAGGCAAGTTACAAATGCACTTATAACCACATGACCCCAGATCTATTTAAATGAATACACCATCTTCAATATTACTTTTAATGTTGCTTAGCAACTGAACTTTTTTTACCACACAAAAGACAAGTAAACTCGCTGTTCCAATCTTCTTTCTTAAGATATATATAAGTCTGATGCATGTGCATTGTGTAAACTAGGCCTGTGATGTCGTCCCCGACAGCAAGGTGTATATCCCCATACGTCTGTTACAACTGACACCAACTGGCACCTTAATCAGACATTGTGTGATTTCTAAGGGTTTTTTAATATTGTTAACGACAATTAAGAGGCCTCGCCCCTAAACCAGAACAAAAATGGGAAGGGTCTATTTGACTTTTTTTTATTTGTCTGGATGTTTGTGAAGAATGTTTTTGCCAAACATAATGATATTTTATGTTGGGTACACTGTGGAGAATCACTGTACCAAGTTTCATTGCTCTCTGCCAAAGTAAGTGTGTGCAGACTCCCATAGGGGTCAAAAACATGGGGGCGCTATAGAGGTATTCTTTATTTGACCTCTGTAATTTGCATGTACATTAAATATACACTATACACGCGGAGTGACATGATTCCATAATCTCGTCGTTTCGCCGATATAAATATATGGCAATATTTGGATTTTCTTTTATACACTAACATTACGCCTATTGATTCAATCTGAAATAAAAGACACTGGATTGTATGCAAATCAAATCGTAAAGGCTACTTTTTTTTATTATTATTGGACACTTATTTAGAGTATAAAATTTTAAATAATGTGTGATGGAAAATTATATTTTTTACACCAATACTACAAAAAAATGCAAACATTTGGAAAGTTAAGAATATTACAAAATACATTTTAAACAAATGTTGAAAATTCAAGTTGAAAATATAAATGGCACTAAACTTAAATTTCTTTTTACAGTTTAACACCTTAGAACAAGTGGTTAAATGAGACCCAATTTTGACAAATACATAATAAAGTCTCTTTCTTCATTTACAAAAATTACATTCATATAGTTAAAGTTATGTCAAAAATCATACTATACTTGTCGCACAATGTCATTGGCACGTTGCGTAGTTCCCTGATATTAGCCATACTAGCTAATAGCATCCTATGTGTTTACTGCCTTCCTTCAAGCATCATTCCAAGCCTCTTCCTAGCATCCCAAAATGTCACAACAGAAATGCTAAATTATTAATTACCGGCAGACGCAGATGTAGAAAAAAAATGGTGAGTCCCACATATGGTGAGGGAAGCGGGGGCAAGAAACACCCCCAACAAAAAAGTCTAAGATGGGAGTGTGCCATGACAGCTTTGACTTAACTGGGTCAGGAGTACTGGAAGCTAAACATCATAAAGTGTCCTCCCCTAGGATGTGAAAAAAACGGGGTTATACCGATGCTGCAGAGGTAAGTGTAAGGGTTCCGGGGGGCGGGGAAAGGGTAATTAGAACATCAAGACGTGCGTGTGCCGAGGTCGGAAGGTTTTGGATAGAAGGATTAATCACAAAATGAAAGGTTTTTGGCTCGCATCAAGGCACCCTTCATTTGTGTTTAACCTAGTGTTGGAGTAGACTGGCCAGCTGCGACTAGCCCATTTCCTATTTTATACAAAGATGTTAATCTGGCCTCTTGTTGTTTGCATTCAATTTTACCAATGTATAGTAACACTAGAAACACCAGACATGATCCTAAAAAACACATGCATGCAAACAGGAAGTCACGTTAGCAAAGTTTGTATATGATGTATAAAACACACGCCACTGTGGTTCGTAAACGGCCCCTGATTGATCGACAGTGTCAGCAAATACTTATATTTGCAGACATATATCTCATTCAGTAAACATCCATTAAAAAGGCTCTCGCCATCTTCAACTGTGTTTCTCTCACAATATATTTGATGTAGTTTCATAAAAACAACAGAATTCAGTCGTCTACACGTCCTGTCTGACGTGTTTGTAGTAAATTCAGTCTGCAGTCCCCAAACGGCCCTGTCTAGAGATGAGGATGTATCGCTGTGACTGTGACTCGACCAGAGAGACTAGAGCAGCCCACAAAGCCCAAAGGAGCCCAAACTGATTTTTTTAAATTAATTGATTGACAGCACTAATATAAATAAAAGGTTTGTGCATGAGTCAAAATGTGGGACAGAGACTCAATGGATTTGAGTTGTTCTGATGCTAGAGTACAGAATTCTGCAATTGCCCAACACAGCTGTAGGAAAAATATAATTCAGTCTCTCTTCAAACACAATTGTCATATGGCAATTTCTCTACACTTGACTGTCAAATATCATAGTCTGTGACATGTGCTCTTTCTGGATTATTGGTATTAGTCAACTGGCATTATCAGCAGTTCCCATTTTTAGTTTTGACAAGTCATTGAAAAAGTTGCATACAAACATAATTTTTGCCCACTATATACTTTCATTTACTTTGGTCATGGGGACTGTAGCCTATACTAACTATGGGTCTCAGGTGGAAGGCAACCTGAACAATATCCAGTTAGTCTCTGCGCTGACATAGAGACATACACAGACCTAACACTTGTATGTCTTGGGTGGTGGGAGGAAGTCGGAGAGACCCTAAAGAAACACGTGGATGACATGTAGACTAAAACTAACCCGGACAGATCGTAGTCAGCCAGCACAATTTTTTTTAGTAGTAAACAGTGTACAGTGCAATATTTTGTCTTGCTTTTTGCAACATTATTACAGTTTGCATGTTGTATTGACCTAAATATTGAATGAGTGCAGTTTCGTATAAAGTCTATGGCATGTGTTGACAGCTGGGAGCTCTGTATATAGGATCCATGCTGCGATGCTGGCACAGAGCTGTACTTTCACACTACAACAGGGAAAAGGAGAGACTACATTGGCTACATAAAATTGTGACATTTTATTTTTTACCATATTGCCCACTCCTACTTTATACAATGTTAAGTGAAGTGCTTTGTTTTTCTCACTACGCATTACATACAAGGGGTCCAACAAAACTGTGTAGCTGATCAAAGGGTACCGGTATATCGTGTTTCCACCACTATGGGCCAACATGACCCACAAGTTTTAATGGTAAGGGAAACCTAAACAGACATGGGAAAAACACACACAAATGTACACACAAAAAGGCCCCCAGTAAATCGAACACGGTTCATTCTTGCTGTGAGGCAAAAGTGCTAACCACTGTGCCACCATGCAACATACTCTAGTTCAGGCATTCCCAAAGAAAAGAGTGCCCTCTTCAATAGCCGAGAATTGTCCACGGCCCCTTTATTCCTAAATCTTCTGTGAAATAACTAAACCTAATCATCCATTTCATCAAAATTACTCTAGTAACTATAAATAGCTTGAAGTTATACCTGATTGAATATTATAGTTAGTATACTGTCGACATGTTTTAATCATTTCAAGCTAAATTTCATTTTGAGGACTTGATGTAGAGACCCCTAGGGGGCCCCAGACTACAACTTTGGGAATCACTGCCCTAGTCATTTTGAGATCAGATGGCATTCTTAAAAAAACAATCCTGGACAGACAATGTTTTGGATCACAGCCAAAATCAAATCAATTTGTCCTTGTGTAATTTCTAACCTTCGCTGAAATGTTATTGAATTTAATATATAAACTGATTTGTCACTGTCTTAAACTGTAACTCACAAATTCTTGCTTTTCTCTTTCACCACAGCAAATCATCTGAAGCAATACACTTTTTTATGCTGAATACTTTTTTTTCAGGGCCATTTGATAGGACAGCAGACTTACCGTAAATCAGGGAGAAGATCGGGGAGCGACACTCGGCAAACGGTCGCAAGCCAGGCCCGAACTCACAACACCGGGGTGAGGACTGCGGGCTCTGAACACGGGCCACACACTCCCAACAACCGAGCCAAAGCGTGGCCCTATGCTGAATACTTTTAATGAAAAATCACTATTTATCCAGGTTTGGGGCTGGCATGTCAAACGTCCACTGGCTTGTGACCCTCTATGACAGGGTGAGGGGGAAAAAAACTCTTTTGGTGCCAATAAAATTCACAAATACATTCATGATAGACCTGATAGAGCATATTTGATTGACATTATACTGCAGCTTCATAATAACATGTCATAATGGCGCTTTTTCTGTTTCCATCTCCACTCGAATCCGGACTAGCTACATATTAATCTGTTTTTGTCTTTCACACAAATGGCACAGTTAATGACCCGGTCTCGCAATCTCCCTCTTCTCAGCTGTCCCAGAGATGAGAGCCGGATAAGGATAATAGTTTTTTTTTTTTTCTCTAGCCGCGGGGTTTAGAAAAGCTTCCCTATCTGCTTGAAACATTCCACCGAAGAGGATGGTAGGGCAGGATTAGCGAGCTAATGCTAAAGCTAAAGACATGCTAGCTGACCCAACACATTTACTCACTCCTGGTGTCACCTCCTCAACCAACTTCATTCCCGACTCTCTTGAAAATGGCATTATTTTTGGCCAATGACGGTTGCGATTTGTGTCGATCGGCTCAGTTTTGTAAGACAATAATTATGAACAATGGAATAGAAAGTTGTCCATAATTTCACCTATTTAACCTAAGAGCCATCAAAAGGTATTGGAGTGAAGAATGTAAATCTACATTTCACATTTACTGGCTATAGAGACGTAGGTTTCTAAGAGGTATAATTATATAATGTACAGGATACTTCACTATACAATATGCAATACATGGCTCACGATACCGATAAAATCACAATATGGAGACACTGCAATATTCAATACATCGCACAAGAACCTAGGATATATCGAAGTCCTATATTCTGCTAAATCAACTTTTCAGCTTTTAACCATGTTGTAATGTTGTTTCTACCATTCACATGTTTGAGTAACAGCAGAAAACAGATTCAACTCTAAGTGATGTAACAAACCACTCCTCTCTAGGTGTCAGCTCCTGCACTGTGAACACACACACCCAGAAAACCATTGTTACAACTACCATTTAACATCTGGAGAAGATGTGCTGAGGGTGTCAAGGTTTGTTTATATCCCAGAAGAACTAAAAAGTGGTTGTATTTTTATTTTATTTTTTTAATTTTATTTAACGATCCAAACTATTTTCATATACACATGAAGTCCTAAAGTGTTAGCTTATTGTTATTAAAATATGATGATATCACCCTCTTATTATGAATACCAAAAATGCAAAGCCAGCTCGTGTGTGACTTGGGGACCAAGAAAGACTCTGTTATCCCTGCACAGCTTCATTTGCACCCCCCTTATTGAACCAGCTCACAGACACTAGTGATCTTCAAAACTGTTCCTCTCCTCACCACTGACACAGACTAATACAGACTAGAACCAGGTGTGGACTGGAGGGGACCACACCCTCCTCAGTCCTCAGGGATCCTCATAGAGTTAATTAACGCGTTGATTCACACCAGGGCCTTTGGAAGGATGTGACAGCAGTTAAACACCAAACGGGCTGTGGTGATGGTGGTGATTTCAATGTAGTCAGACACAGACTAAGAGATGTTAATAGAACCTTCCACCAGTGACATACTGAAAGAAGCATGTGACGTGAACATGGCGTAATTATATTTTTTTAAGACAGCAAAAATCAATGGTTGATTTTGATATGTGCAGTCCATAAGTTTACTAAAATAAGATAATGTTGAAAATAAAAAATAAAAGAATGGTTAACGTAGGTTGTCTGTAGTGGCCAGGGAGGGACTAAAGTAAAATAACTAGGCCTATGCTGTCATCCCTGACAGCCAGGTGTAAATCATACGCCTTCCACAACTGCTATGGCACGAATGGGCACCTTAATCAGACGTGTGATTTCTAAGGGTTTTTATATTTTATATCGAGCAATGAAGAGGCCCAACCCCTAAACCATGACAAACATGGAAAGAGTCTAGTTGACTTTTTTGATGTTTGTGAAGGATGTTTTTGACAGATTTTGTAAATTTCCCTAAAACTACATTCTTCTTTCAGTCTATAGGCGGCGCTATAGAGGTAACTGTCATCATATTAGTCAGAAGTGTTTAGGGCCAGAGGGTAATTAGATGTTTCAGGTTTGAGCCTAATCAGGCAAAGTATGTGCAAGTTAGAGGCCGTCAAATATGGGTACAATGTGAAGAATCACTATACCCATAGGGGTCATAAACATGGGGCGGCACTACTGAGGCATTCTTTATTTGACCTCTGTAATTATATCGGCGAAAACAGCGTGTCGCCGATATTATGGAATCACGTCGGTGTTCGTCCGCGTCCGCGTCCGCGTCCGCAGATCCTAGCTGTGA
>JAVQKC010119056.1:0-12155 GCA_036025475.1 Philypnodon macrostomus
CTCCGGAGGAGCTGGAGGAAGTGTCTGGGGAGAGGGAAGTCTGGGTGTCCCTGCTTAGACTGCTGCCTCCGCGACCCGGCCCCGGATAAGCGGAAGAAGATGGATGGATGGATGGACTAATTAATGTTTTGATGCACTTTTATTGAGCCAATAATCCTGCTGAACATAAACACAATCTCATGATTTTGGATCTTGAAGATATGTGGAAATAAAAAAAAAACTGTAATAAATCTCCATCTAATAATTAGCCAACAAGTCCTTCTGTAAAAAGTTTCAAAAATCTTCTTAAGGACAAGACTGGAAAATGTGTTCCCGGTCCATGTAGGAGCTACAGGTAGGCTATGGATCATTGGACAGATTTAGTTCTTGTTTGGTCCTGGGTTAGACATTGTTTAGTCCTTATTTAGTCTTACTTTAGACGTTGTTTGGACCTGTTGTTCTAGATCATGTTTAGTCCCCATTTAGTCCTGGTTTAGTTCTGGGTGAGGCCTTGTTTGGACCTGTTTTAGTAATTTATTTACAGAAATGTATCATTCATCTATTAAATATGAACAAACATGGACCATACCATAAAATCTAAACCTATACAAGTTTGAAGCCAGATGTAAATCAGGACTAAACTAAGACTAAACCAGGACTAAACTAAGACAGGCCCCGGAGCATCTGGTCCCAAGCAAATTTAAAGTGAAATCAATGTGGGGACATACACAGTATCCATATTCATATTTATTTTCAATAGTTCATATACAGTATACAGACAGAGGTTTACTTCAACACAAATATTCACAGGATCTCCTCTGCTGAGTGCTGACAAAAATAAAAGGTTATAAAACATAATCAAAAATACATTTATACCAAAAATATAAAGGCAACCAATAGAATGTGAAAAAATATGGAGGCACTGTCGGCGGATGGAAGCACTATCGGCAAAAAGGAAGAGCTAGATTAGTTACAATGATTAAATTAATCTTCATTATTTGAGTCATTTATTCTTCAACGTGGCACAAAATGTCTGCCAGTGACATGTTCGCAACGCTGCAGAGTACTGACTACAAAAACAACCAATTTAAAAGAAAAACAAATATGCATGAGTAGTAAACATGACTTTGAATTCAGAATAATCATTTCGATTGATTTATTTGGCTGGTTTATAAAAAAATCTGACTGACTTCAAGCCAAATTAACCAGGGCTACGCCAGATCTAAAAGACTAGACCACCACTAAAGGACATACTGTACCATCTACCCAGCACTAAACAAATGATATCAAGACCAAACAGAGCTAAACCAGGACAAAACCAGGACGAAACTAGGTCAATTTAATAAACTAAACAAAGACTGATAAAGTAAGAAGCATTTTTATGTGGGTAAAACCTTTCAAAACTTGTTAATCTTTGGGTTAGTATAAAGTATTCCCCCTTAAATTCATGGTTAAATGGACCTTCAAATGAAATGATTGATTTCTGGTTATTCTTTATTCTGACGTGGTTTAGTACTTGTTTAGTCCTGGTTTAGTATTGTTTAGTCCTGGTTTAGACCTGGTTTAGCACTTGTTTAGTCCTGGTTTCAACCTGGTTTAGTACTTGTTTATTCCTGGTTTAGATCTGGTTTAGTACTTGTTTAGTCCTGGTTTAGACCTGGTTTAGACCTGGTTTATTCCTGGTTTAGTACTTGTTTAGCCCTGGTTTAGACCTAGTTTAGACCTGGTATAGACCTGGTTTAGACCTGGTTTAGACCTGGTTTAGTACTTGTTTAGCCCTGGTTTAGACCTGGTTTAGTACTTTTTTTTTCTATTCGCTTATAATAGAACTGGATAATGTTGTATGAAGAGGTTTTCAAACAGGTGCATGGAATGGCGCCCCCTGTAGACAGCAGGTAATTGTGCATATACAGTATACAGACAGGTTTACTTCAACACAAACATTCAAACAGGATCTCTGCTGAGTGAAAGAAAGTTACACTTAAAATAGGAAAAAATATTACAAAATTACAATAGAGGCCTAATAAGTAAATAAATCTGAACTAATTAAAAGGATCAATATGCTATGATATACTTGATTAATGAAACAAAATTACCTGAATTCAGAATTTGAATCTTGATTTACCTAGTTAAAATGTATTTACTTAGATAGATTTCGAGCATAATTATTGGTCAGTGGAAAAAGAAAATTTAACTTAAAATAAGAAAAAAAAATATTTTTAGCTTGAAATGAGAAAAACAAATATGAAAATTACATTGAAACAAGTCAAATAAGTACATACATCTAAATTAGCCTGAAGAGCAAAATGAAAATGAATATTCTGAATTTAAGTCATTAATCTAGATATTCCTTTTTTTGCAGTGAGGGAACATTCTCATGTGGGACTCTATGGTACTAGGCGTATGAAGCACTTTGACAGGTGGTTTATCATTTGAGGGACAGAACAGTGTCTCTTAGACTCAGTGGAATAAGTTGATGGACAGTGTTAGTGGCAGCGGCTTAGGGCCTCCTGCATCTTCTCCTGAACATCCTCCATCTTCTCGGTCCACTCCTCGATCAGCCCTTCATCATCATCCCCGTAGACCACGGCGAAGCCTATCTGGGCGATCAGGCCGATGCAGAAGAGATAGGTGAGGTGTGTACACAGGCGCTCCATGGTGCTGCGGTCTCCTTGAGAGAAATCCAGGTAGATCTTCAGGATGGGCCCACTGAAGAGCTTGGGTTTGCCCATGACTGAATCATATAGACTGTGGAGGTTCTGGTCCTCCAGGTCATTAATGTGACTCTGTATAAAGTCGCACTTCTTACTCTCACGGTACATGGGCTGAGCCTCCACCATAGCCATATACTTCCTGAACTGGTTGCGTATGTTGCTCTCCACTTGGCTGAACTGTTGGTCTGCTGTCACCTTCTTGATCTGTTGGAGAGTGTTGCGGTTCTGCTCAGACAGCTTGTCCAAGGCAAGGTTCACCGATCGGAACTCTCTCTTGAGCGTCTGAATATCCTCATCATCGATGTGGTGCAGAACCACCCGGATCAGAGAACCTGCCACTCCAAAGATGGGGTTGACCACAGCAGCGGCTGACGAGATGGTGGCCACACACTGAAGCACTTTGACCAATCCCTGCTTCAGCTTGTTCTGATCCTCTATGATCTCCTCATCCATCATGTCTCCAGCTGGGGGCACTGTGGTACTACAGCTCTGAAACAGAAGATCCAGTGATCATCAGTGACATCACTCTCCATCACACTGAGCAGATGCTCAAACCTCCGTGGTATGAGAATAGTTTTAGACATGATAACACATGCTAGAGCTGGTGTAAGTGTGACTGTCAGGATCATTTGAACTGATGTTTAAATATTATACAGAATGTTAAGGATAGTCCCCCGCCTCTCATGACAGGTACAAGTGCAGAAGATGAATGAGTATATCAGCAGCTCTCTCTCACACACACACGCACACACACCGAGGAGTGAGGGGGTGAGACAGCGGTGTGTGGTGGGAGCTGATCCTGTGGTGTGTATGCTCACATATTTGAGCTGGGAGCAGCTCATGAGGATTAAAGCATTACAGCTTACACCTGTTTACACCTGACTCACCTCACCTGTCAGTGAGACTCACGTCACCTGTCACTGTAACACGTGGTAGATACCAGACACAGATTTTAATCCTGACCTGTCCAACTCTCTAACAGAGCAGCTGAGACCACAAACATTATTAGATTCACCAGTGCATCATCTCCATATTTGCCTGCATGGCATACTAGTATATTTCTGAACTTCTAATGTAAACATCGAGCAATCCTACAGTAACATTAGGTTTATCATTGTGAGATGTATCCCAAGTATCTCAATGATTTTTTATATAATTTTTGTTATGCTGCGACATTAAACACAGAGTAATTATTTCATTGGCAATTTAAGTGTGGTTTTGGAGTGTCCACCTCCTCACTTGAAATGTCTATATGGCATATGTCAATGGTTTCAACCGGTCTCTCTGGGTGATTGACAGTTGAGGAATTGAGGAGTCACACCCACATTACAGGGGCACACATGAGGCTGAGGCACCAGCAGAGGGCGCACTGCAGCTCCGTGCGGTTGATGTTTCAGCACCAGGACAGAGCACACTCACTGACAGCACCGTGGAGGGAACTACACTCACTTGTTAAAAGATATTATAAGACATTATTTTGGTCCTTTTTGCTTTAATTGTCATGACGGTAGATTGACAAGAAAGCAGAGAGAGGAGTAACATCACACTATACACTGTACACTAAACATTAAGTATGTTGTTTTAGTAATGCGGACATGATTCTACACAAGCAGCGCACTAACACGTGTGTTCCTCTTTGTGCTCCATAGGTGGCACTCGACACCCCCGTCTGCAAGCTGCATTTCACACAGCTGCAGGTAATAGCAGCGTTATCAGTGTGCTTCAGAACATGAGCCATATATAGTAATCCTACATATATATGTATGCCAGTTTAACAAAGCAGCATAACAAGACAATCATTTTATTAATCAATATAATTATTTATATTATTATTTTCAAATTATTGTATTACCCTTCTCTATTGCAATGAAGATTGTAACAGAAGTACAGTGTTCGGTATACGTATGTGATATCTTGAGTGGTGTGGCTCAGACTGAGGGGCCCTCTTGAGTGTGGGGCCCCTGTAGTCCGGGGACCCAGGACAGTGCTCCTCTCTGTGGCCCCTGATATACAGTAGGATTCATGTCTGTCCGGCTTAGACAGAAGCAGGAAGTGTTTACCTGCGTCAGGCCCACAGGAGCCATCTTGGATGATTTGACTGATCAGACTGAGCTTCAGCAGAATATCAGTGAATACTGCTCACTGTGATATATGCACTCACAAAGGCCTACAGTATACACATTCAAGAAAGGCCTGTCCTGACCAAGTCTGTCCTCTCTGTTTGTGTCCACAGACGGGGCAGTGTCCCAGGACACTGTGCGAGACACCCTTCCCCTCACCCCGGTGATGTCTATAGGACCAGCCCGTGTCCCCGAGCCGCTCTGCTCCGGTCCTGACCCGTGGTGCTGTCTGTGAGGACGCGCAGAGGCAGAAAGTCGCAGAATGGCTCCCCCTGCCGTACCTCCATGTTCCTCTGTGGCGCACAACGTCCCGGACCCACCCTGCTCTTGAGCGGCCCAGAGTGGGACAAATCTACCTGGAACTTGGTCCATACGTGTCTAAAGGAGACCTACACGACCCCGGGGGCCCTCTGGTCTACCACAGAGGCAAGGACTAAGTTTAAAGTCCTATTTCTTACCTTGTCTTTATGGCTCTGCCTATGGCTCCCTCTCCAAAGCTCCGGGCTCAACGGCCTCCTTCTTCTTCCCAGCAATCCCTGCAAAAAAGGACACGTCCATGTGTGTACAATATGTAGGGGTGAACAAGTCTCATTAGAAGTGTTTTTTGGGGTCCAGAAAGGGCCCCAAAGCCGTAAAAGTGGCCCTTCAGTCCCAAATAAACATATTGTCAGTAATGGCGCTTTTAAACGAAATGTATATTCAAAAATAGAGTCCAACCCCTTCTTTACATAGAACACACATCCCCTGTTTACTGTACATGTGATGGTCCACCCGGTAGTCCCGTCTACACAGCTCTCAGCCAATAGAAGTCCAGTGCGCTGCTCCTGCTCTGAGACCGGCGCTACATTGGGCGTCTATACAGAGCCCTGCCTTGGCTGTCAGAGCTCCACTGGAGGTACAGGCACTTTGTACACGCACAGATAGACCTTATCACGGCCTGGACCAGCACAGACACGGGACTAATGCCGGCGAGGCCCCTGGCGGGAGCAGGAGCTCAGGGCTCTGCGTCAGGTTTATACAGGCGCAGGTATAACGCAGCCACATCACACAGCAAAAGAGAGGGAAACGGGCAATTAAACAGTTAAAAACAACAACAACTGTTCTAAAGAATCATGTTTGATATAATTGAGCTGCTGTAAACTCAGGCACGAGAGTCGGGGATGTCTCACGCAGCATCTAACCTAACGGACCCGCGGTAAATACAGCCTGGCGCACAGAGCGAGATATCCACAAACCGAGCTCCTCTCATACTCACTGCAGGCTGCATCTGGGGCTGAATCCCGCTGTCCACAATATAATCCACAGTAGAATCGACAATAGAATCCATAGTCTAGTCCACAAATTAAGTCCACGGTACTCCAAGTAGGCTATAGTCCCCAAACACGGCGCCGGTGTGGTCCACAGAGCTCTGGGATGAGCGGAGCGCGGATCGTTCAGCGCAGTCCTCTTTTCACCGCTCGCTGTAGTGACTAGTGCCTAAGCCCTTATGAGTCGCTGAAACTGAAGGCTTTATACCGCTGGTTGTTTGTGGTCAGATAGGATCATGGTGAGGTGACGCAGCAGTGTTTCAACAGTACACACAATCACAGGGATCAGACCAGAGCGAGTCCAGGCCTGACCGAGCCCTGTGGCAGGTGCAGCCCCGGAGACCCCCCCTCCCCCGCCATGGAGCAACTGTGGACAACTGTCTCCACTGTCTCTGCGTCGAGCAGCTGCCCACAGTCCGAGCCTCGGGGTGCGTCATGGGGAAATACTAGGATAGGGCACAAATAATACATTGTTGGTAACGAAAATAGCCCTTGTGCTCTCATCACCCGGATGCGAATGATCTGACTGATGCAAATAGGCTTCTGTTTCCCACGTGATCACAGCAAACAGAACGGCTATAGCGGCCCAGCACCGAGTGCCTTCACTGGAGCACCGAGGCTCTCTCACTTATATTAAATTAATCAGGTGTGTAAAGACACATTTTATCCCAAGGCAAAAATCTAAAATGTATTGCATGTTACATTAGGTTAGTTTAGCCTATATCAGAATGATATTTTGGCTTATTTTTACATACGGGGTTCATCTCTTCAAGTCTACAAGGTGCTGTAGAGACATTTTGTTACAAGCTCGGGGATAGATAATGACCTACAACCTATGTAGACAATATTAAATAGAGTGACCCGTCTTAATAAAACATTCAAATCTGTCCTTCAACATAAATACCTTGTTATTGTACATCACTCGAGTAAAAAGTACACCATTGCCTAAAACTAGACCCACATTACCCCACGATACCTCTTCTCATGCACTCATCCAAAGAGAGTGACAGTAGTGTGTTACAGTATACCACACAGCCAGAGGTGGGCAGTACAGTTACATTCACTTAACTTTTTAAATAAATTTCACTCCATACTGTAGCTTTACTGCACAATACTTTTATTTTTTTTCTTGATTAATAGCATTTTGAAGTAACTGTACTCTTACTTGAGTAAAATCTTGGAAATCTAGAAAGAGTAAGAGTACTTTTACCACCTCTGTGTGTCATGTAAGAACAGCTTTATGTGAAAAAGTGATGATGTGGAAATGTTGTTCCTTGTGTCTTAATTTTTCAAAAAATACAAATATTTAATTTTTTAGTTTATCTTTTGAAAATATCCAAATCAGTTTATTATTTTTTACCCAATTACAACAACATTAAACAAATAATCTGACATTACACTCAAACAGTTACTCAGGACTTGTGTAGTTTTTTTCACCAGTACTTTTCTACTCTTACTCGAGTAATTATGTGAATGAGTACTTTTTACTTGAGTAACACTATTTTAAAGAAACTAGAATATAAGGCGTATTTTCAGTTGTTTGACACTTTTTTGGTAAGTACATTTTTCCACATGTGTTAATTCAGTTTTGATGCCTTCAGTGTGAATCTACAATGTCAATAGTCATGAAAAGAAAGGAAACTCATTGAATGAGAAGGTGTGTCCAAACCTTTGGTCTGTACTGTACCGTGAATTTGAATAGAAAGGTTTTATGAGGTGATCTTCTGTGTAAGACAAAAACTACAACTAGTCACAATCAAATTAAAATCATGATAATGGCTTAATAAACCAAGATATTCAATTTTTACCATATCACCCACCCTTGTATAAGGATGTTCATAAAAATACTGATCAATAAATATGTCCTCCTTTACGATGATTTTCTGGGCTACATAATTCTAATGGAACAACCCAATAAGGCACAATTGATTGACCTAACTTCACTTGATTCTAAAAGGTTTCTTTTCCAAGAAAGGTTCACTTTTTATATATACGATAACACTGCATTGTTTTAATATTTCTATATTTTACAATGTTAAAAAGACAAAGAAGAGTGGTCTTACAAAGTGGAGCTGCTCTTCAGAGGTTGAGGTGAGGAAGTGACGCAGCGCACACCACATCCTGAACACGTATAAACCTACTCAGACAAAAACTAGTCCCACTATGAGCCATCCTTTTTAAGTCATTTTCTATAGACCAGGGGTGTCCAAACTGTGTCACGGGGACCAATGAGGCCCACAGAGCAATGTTTTCTTACCTCTCAATTGGCCCAAGTTGTCTTTTTACAGCGTGACTCTATAATCCAAAAAAAAGAAATCATTAAATGTGATATCTTTACACTTTTCTGTGTGGTTATAATATAGAATGACTCTTAAGTAAATAAACCTGAACATATGTGTCCAGAAAACAGATACAACCAAAGGAGCTTTTGGTAAACTTGGTCACATCAGAGACTGGACCTCCTTGGCATACATGTGGCCCTCAATGAAAAAAAGTCTGGACACGCCTACTATAAACCCTTTAAAAGTTTGGAAACAGACAGTTCTAAATTCTTGAATGGAGGCAACATGGCGGCAAGACTGTAAAGCATTTGGTCAATGGACAAATTAGCATTAGCCACAAAATGACAACCACCCTGCTACCAGCCCCGTATATACTTCAAAGTTAGTGTTATGTGTGTTATAAAGTTATTAAAAGTTACAAGCCATTTAGAAGTTGAAATGTTTTTTCATGTGTAGTGTATAATTAGGCCTAACTAATATTATAATTTGATATTACTTTACTCCACAACAGCCACTGACATATTATTACCCCAAAAATGTATACAAAATTGTGCTTTTATACTGAAAATGTTTTACTATGTATGACTACTCTAATATTATTATCCCTCCACTGATTATTCATAGATTTTAAATGGCAGGGGCATTTATAGGCAAACAGCAGATAGTCAGCCCCAAAGTTTGCAATATATGTGACCAATCCAACCACACACTAATGTCAAGCCCTGGTCTGGTCCCTTGCTCATAGCGAATCATATCTCTGCAATGTTGCGGATGGACCAATCACGTTCAAGAGCTGCGGCGCCATGTGTTTTGCTGGTGTGTCGTGTAGAGCTCAACAGTGCCCGCCCCCCTCTGGTTCTAGAAGTAAAAATATATATTTTTTTTCTTCCATAGACTCACAGGCAAAGTGATGCTGAAGATGATGAGCTAAACTAAATCATTTATTTTTTGCTAAATAAGATGTTTAAAACTAGCATAAAATAGTCATTACTCTTATACTATAAACGTCAAATAAATAAAACCATACTGTTATAGTTTAGTTTCTGAGACTCTCCCAAATCATTTGAATGTATTATTTGTATTCAGAATAAGTTCATCTAGGCTGTTTGAGTTGATTCTAAAATTACGATTTATCCTTTACTTGACGACTTGGCGAGGTATTCGTATGCTCCTCCGAGACTCGTATATACTGTTGAAAGCAGCATAACTTCAAAATAATATTACTCAAGTGAAAAAAAGTGGGCTACTGGACAAAGAGAACTACTCAAGTACTGAGTAACTGTTTAATGTAATAACAGATGTATGTAATTGGACAAATAAAAAATGCAAATATATTCCCCTCCAAAAAAGCTAAAAACAGTACAAATCAATAACATTTTAATTTAACATTATTGCACTATATAATATGTATATATATTTTTACTCTATACCTATATAACATACAGATTTACTATTACCTAAGTTCCGAAATGTTACTATTTAGATCTAGGGGTTTTTTTGCGTCGTTGTTTTGAGTTGGTAGGGTACCATATTACATTTTGCAACATCAAACACAGTTTTTCTGTTTTGTGGAGCTCCCACTTGGACTGGAACATGCTCTTTCTCAAAGCCAAGGGCTCTTGATGGCTTGATGCCATGTGTGCTCCATTTGGTTAGCATGTGGCTAATGGTTTCTTTGCTGTCTTGCCTTGCACAATGCACTGCAGTCTTTTTGATAATTATGAATGGCACAGTAAAATAGTCATGTCAAAAGCTTTTCTGTAAGGTTAGATTTCATATTATTTAGCAAACATGTACTAAATGTAGGTAAAGTTACTAAATACATTAAATGTGTGATTCTATTACTAAACCATTACAGTTTAAACTAAAATAAAAAATATGAATAATTATAATAAATATGTATAGTCATTAATTTAACAAATATAAAGTTATAATATTGTAAACAGAGAGTGTGAGGAGGAAATGTGACTTTGGCGACCCCTGCTGGTTCACCTAGAAGTCTGTTCCATGTGGGGTTTATTTGGGCAAAGGAAGAGCTCTTGCCTTGGTCTGAAAGATAGTGATTTTATATATAGATATAGATCAAGATATAGATAATTATATCAGCGAAATGACAAAATTATGGAATCACGTTGGTGTGCGTCCGCATCCGCTTCTGCAGATCCTAGCTGTGAATAACGATAACTCAAAAATGAATTTCCGGATCAGTTTCAACATTTGCCAACAAGTACATACCATAAAGACGCCGAACTGTATCGATTTGGGTACTAATTCGATGAATATTAATTAAGTAATTAATTAATAATGGGCCAAAACTGTGAATGCAACAACTCAAAAAGTCGCACACAGATACATATCATGAAGATGCAGAACTGGATTGGGCTTGGTACATCTTAGATTAATGACAATTAAATAATTCACAAATTCATGTTTTGACCCCTCTTTGAACCGCCACCTTACCGTGGTGGAGGGGGGCTTGTTGGGGGCTACATGCCCCTGGTAGGGTCTCCCAAGACAAACAGGTCCTGGGTGACAGGCCAGACTAAGAGCGGTTCAGAAGCCCATTATGATGAAGTTAACAACAAGGCCAGTTACATTGCCTGGATTGGCGTCACCAGGGCCCCACCCTGGAGCCAGTAGACCCACCATCCGCAGGAGGAACCATAAGGGGCCGGTGCAGTGTGGATCGGGTGGCGGTCAAAGGCGGGATCCCCTACACAGAATTTTACTCTTGGGACATGGAATGTCCTATGTGGGGGGAAAAAAGCCTGAGCTTGTGCAGGAGGTTGAGAGGTACTGGCTAGAGATAGTCAGGCTCACCTCTACGCAGAGCTTGGGCTCTGGAACCCAGCTCCTTGAGAAGGGCTGGACTCTTTTCTACTCTGGAGTTGCCCACGGTGAGAGGCGGCGGGCTGGTGTGGGCTTGCTTATAGCTCCCCAGCTCAGTCCCCGTGTGTTGGAGTTCTCCCTGGTGAATGAGAGGGTCACTTCCCTGCGCCTTCGGGTCGGGGAGAGGTCTCTTACTATTGTCTCAGCCTATGGGCAGAACAGTGGTGCAGAGTACCCGGCCTTCCTGGGGTCACTGGAAGGGGTACTGAATGGTGCTCCGACCGGGAGCTCCATCATTCTGCTGGGGGACTTCAATGCCCACGTCGGCAGTGACAGTGACACTTGGAGAGGGGTGATTGGGAGGAACGGCCTACCTGATCTGAACCCGAGCGGTGCTTTGTTGTTGGACTTCTGTGCTAGTCACGGTTTGTCCATAACGAACACCATGTTCGAGCAAAAGGGCGTCCATCAGTTCATGTGGCACTCGGACGCCATAGGCCGGAGATCGATGATCAACTTTTCAGCTGATCTCCGGCCATATGTCTTGGACACTCGGATGATCCGTTGGCAGGGGAAGAAGCTGGACAGACCTGGGAGACCCAAGCGTATCGTGAGGGTCTGCTGGGAATGTCTGGCGGAGCCCTCTGTTAGAGGGGTCTTCAACTCACACCTCCGGGGGAGGTAGGGGACATGGAGTCCGAGTGGACCCTGTTCACCTCATCCATTGTTGATGCAGCCGTTCGGAGTTGTGGCCGTAAGGTCTCTGGTGCCTGTTGTGGTAGCAACCCCCGAACCCGGTGATGGACACCGGAAGTAAGGGATGCCATCAGGCTGAAGAAGGAGGCTGACGGGTATCGGCGGGCCAAGCGTGCTGCGGCTCTGGCATTTGCGGAGGCAAAAACTCGGAACTGGGAGGAGTTCGGG
>JAVQKC010119063.1:0-16214 GCA_036025475.1 Philypnodon macrostomus
TATTTAAAGAGTTCACACTTCTATTGTTCTATGTCGTATATTACTTTTTCTTTGAACGACATTATTTTTACTGTTCTGTACATCGATTTTTATTAAAGGACATCAAAATTAGGACTGGGAATCACAGGGTACCTCACAATTCGATACAATACACAATATGTAACTTATAACACCCCAATAAAGCCAAATTCCAAATTAAACTGTATTCCAATGAATGGATCATCTTTTTTTATGTAAACAGATAATTCAATCATTATAAATAGTGATGAATGGGAAATACTTTATTATTATTAATGCTTTATCTCACAAACTAGTCTTCCTTCTCAAAATAAGAAACAAAACTGAAGTACTACCAGATTTTGATTGACAGCAGCCCCGTCTTAAAACTGCAAACTCTATTATACAGAGATTTCTATTGAAAACATCTCTCTTAAATACGCTTAATATTATATTTGTTTTAATATTATATAATTATCTTTATATGTGTTATTCAATTCAAGCTAAATCTGCAGGACCTTCGCGGACCCCTGGGTGGCCCTGGACCCCTTTTTGGAAAACACTGTGATATATGTGTTACCTGCAATATCGATTCAGTGGCATCAAAAGGTAACACAATATATTGGAATACCATCAAACTGGCACATAGCCTTGTCTGACATAGCTATTATAAATTTCAGTGGAAAGCAAATTTCCGTCATGAGATTTTGTATAGATGTTGACATGCACATCTACATTAAATGAATTTTCCTTGTCGAACTTTTACATAATGCACCATCTGTACACAATTCAGTTCTCCGGCCACATGTACTTAACTCAGATCTGAAGTAGACTAATGCACCCCGTAGTTCAGCATCAAGACGGCCTGCTGACACGCATTCCAATCTTCCCAAGTCTTGCAAAATCAATTATGCTGATTGGCCTCAGTAAAGATCAATTTGCAACATGGAACACTGAAAGTCCTTTGGCGTCCATAACTCCAGATTTGTGGTCTTAACAGCTGTTACGGAGAATGTGTGAGAGAAGTCCATCAGGTGGAATGTGCGTGATCATCACATTGACATATTTCGCTGCTGGTATGTTGTTGACAAGCGGAAGTGAACAACAAATCCAGTCAGAGAGGGCCATGAGCAGACAGCGTGATGTGCAGTTAGCCCCAGCAATAGGTCCCATATTCACAGTATAGGAGCTCCATGCTAGCCAAACTACCATTCACTATTGTACTGAGGTCAGACGAGAGCACTTCTGAAGAGATACTTACATTTCTTCCTAAAGGGAGCACTTGATTTTCAGTTATATGCGCCCTTGAACTGGTGCCAAGATGTACCACTGGTAAAATAAACAAATATGGATGCATGTGTGAAATGATTACTCAGAGTGAAAACAAAAGCAATATTGTAGCTCTACAAACCTCCATTATTTAGAAAGACTCAAATGTGAAAGTACTAGCCTAGAGTGAGTTTCTCAATGACATAAGCTTAGTCAGACAATATGATGACTTAATGAAACTATGCATGATTTGAATGCTGTTAATATTGTAATAACTCTCTTATAACACTGGCTCTCAAGCTATGTGTATGCCATTAACTAGCCACAGCCAAACACAATTAGATTTAAATTCTGGCTAATAACACATATTTTCACTAGCCCCATTGGCCAGTTGGATTTTATACATATATAATATTTTTTAAATAAGAGGTTCTACTGATACCTTGTTAAGTAGGCAACTCTTACTTTTTAGTGATTCATTAAAATACAATTAAACAATTAACATAAGATATACATTTCTGGCTAGTGAAAACACTAACTGGCTAGTAACTTTTAAAAAGGACTAGCCACGGTGACCAGTGAGCAAAGAAAGCTAATGTCAAGCCCTGCAGTCCAAGTCTTTATTAAGTTTCATTTAGGGTCAGTTTGGTTTCTGTTTGAGCAGTTGATGTGTGGACCACTGCATAATTCTGGTTTAGTCCCGGTTTAGACATGGTTTTACAGAGTAGGCTACATTTTAATGAGGGAATATTATTGATTTAATCCCTTTACTCCATTGGTTAGATTTGGGTGAACCTTAATTTAGGCTATAGGCTATTAGCAACCACTAGTTTGCTAGCATTTGCACATTTTGGTCAGTGGCCAGAGCCTTACCTCACACGCAACACGTAGGCAGTGCAGACCAGGTGTTTTCCTTCTTCTAGGTGGTGCCATGTCGGGGTAATTTTTAACTTCCATGCTTGTAAAATCCAGTAGAATTGATTTCATCGTTGGGGGTCTGGCGAAGGGGCGGTGCAAAAATCTAGGGACCGGGTTGTGATAGGTGGAAACCACGCAAACTTTCCCTCTGTGCGGATGTTGGTTGGTCCATGCTCTGCAGATCCCACCCACAGGAGGCGCCTTGAACCTACTGGATGTTGAAGCGTTGCGTTCAACCAGTGTCGAGTTTAGAGGTTCTCTCTCCACCAGGGTGACAAGTTTGAGCAGGGGAACGCAGAGGGAAGGAACCGCCCGGGCTACTATTGGCTTTTCATCGCTGGATACTTAACGCGTTCTGGAGTTGGGATTAATTTAAACTCACTCTTTTTTAGTTTTTCTTTTTACTTTGCTTTAGAAGACACGCACAAACCACCGAAAACAATGGGGTCCCAGTCATCCAAGGGTGAGGTGGCCACGGAGGCGAACGCTGCTGCCGCGGATGCTGCAGCTGTCAAAACCAATGGACAGGTAATTAGTTTATTGGGCTACTTTATTCCAGAGCTGGGAAGAACGCCCAACAGATCTAAAGTGTTTTTTTGTGCCTTTTTTATGCTTTTGACATTTTTACTCGACGTCAAAATTGCTTATTGTAGATTGTAGGGTGTTTCAAGGCAGACATGTGGGGTTTGAGCATCACTGTCTGGCGCTCATCATTGGTCATAATAAAAAACCCTCAAAATGATACTTGCAATCTGTGGAATGGTGCAGCAGGAGCAAAAGCTCAACCCTGTGATTAAAAAGCGAGGTTTCATCTGAAATGTGCACAGTCTGTTTGATAGTGGCAAGCATAAAGGGGGAGGGGGGCACTCCGGGCGCACGTAGGCAGTCTGCTACTCCTCCCTGGTCAAAATACTGTTGTCTGCCCTCCGTTTGAAATACATACAAATCAGTATGAATATTTAAATCTGTCGGTAATTATGCTGAAAAATAAATGTATATTAATATTTGATAAGGGAAGATGATCAGTAGTTGGTCGTCCAAAATGTTTTAGTGCAAATAAAAAAGTAAAATATAGCTATTTCCTAGATATTTGCGTAAAGGACTATAGTTATTTCATTTTTCAGGATTTTTACTGAAATACTTGATTATTCCATCGATTAGCCCCATTCTTTGTTGAGCCATGTCTGTCTGGTCCACGGCGTGTTCGGTGTGGTGTTATCGCCGCCTATCGCCTGATTAGGGCACTGCAAGGCGTCGCCTCTTCACAGGCGACACAGTTGTTAATTGATGAGCACGACGATGCTTGAGACTTAGGAATGAAAAAGAATACCTAATGCTATAGATTGTTTTCTGGGGGAAAAAATGCAAGTCAAAGGCAAAATACATTTTGGTGACAGTGTTATTTTGGCTCTTTTTCCAGGAGAATGGACACGTGAAAACCAATGGAGATGTCTCCTCAAAGCCTGATGGGGATGCAGCTGCCACCAATGGTTCCGCTGATGCCGCCAAGGAGCCCGAGGCTGGTGCAGGAGGCGATGCCATCGAACCAGCGCCCGCTGCAGATGGAGAAGCTGCCAAAGCTGATGGTGAGGGAGCTACTAAAGAGACCCCTAAGAAGAAGAAGAAGAAATTCTCTCTGAAGAAGTCCTTTAACTTCAAACTGAACCTAAAGAAGAGCAAGAAGAGCGAGGCTGTGAAGGAGGTTGCCCCTGAGGAGAAGGAGGAAGCAGCTGCAGAGGAGAAGAAGGAGGAGGTGAAGGAGGAGGTGAAGGAGGAGGCTCCTGCTCCCGCTGCTGAGGCTCCTAAAGCTGATGAGGCTCCTGCTAAAGAGGAGGCCCCTAAAGAGGAGCCCAAAGAAGCTCCTGCTCCTGCCCCTGCAGCTGAGGCCACGAAACCCACAGAGGAGAGCAGCTCGACCCCCGCTCCCTCTGAAAAGAAAGAGTGATTGTACCTTCAGCTCACTATGAACTGGGTGAACTGTTTTTCAAGAGAGAAAGAGAAAATTTAAGAGTATATATATATATTTATATATATATGTGTATATGTATACATATGTATATGGATATATGTATATGTAAATATATACACATGTATGTGAAAGACTCGACGTGCCACTTTTCGTCATGATAACAAGACGACAGACTAGATTCACTAGATCACTTCCCTGGTTACTGCTCTACATCTGGACCTGGACTGAGTTTAGGCTGTGGGCTGGTCACTTTGTGGAGAATGGATTTTAAAGGTATTGACACCATGAAGAAGAGAAGATGAAGGAAATCAAAGCATCTTTTCCTTCACATCTGCAGATCAAGATGGCTCCTCGCTGAAGGAATGAAACTAGACATGATAGTAGGACACCACCACCACTTGAAATGACTGTTAAATAAAAAAATGAAATCAGAAAACTAAGAGACTCGCCAACTTTTTACATTCCTATATTTTAACCCAAATTTGAAGTATTTTGTGGTGTATTATAGAGGACCATCTTAAAGATTCAGAGAAGCTATGTCTTGTTTGTTTAAAATAAAAAATAGACAATTTTGATTTTTACCTTACTATAAAAGAAGAACACTTAAGCTTGCTATGTTCACTGTTGCGGTTTGATATGAAGCAGAGTTGTTTATCTGTCGTGTGTGAGCCTGAATCTGCTTTGTCTCTGTAAATACATTGGATTGATTTCTGTTCTTTCTTTTGCTAATGTTGACAGATGTTACTGGTTTTATTGTAAAGTTGATAATGGTAAATAAATGTTGGTTACCTGCCAGTTTATGTCTCTGGTCATTTATGTCAGTACAGTATTTGGTAATAGTAAAGATTACATTGCAACAGAAATAGCAAAGAACGTTGACTGTATTCACAAGATCTTATTATTACCTAAACAGCTGATTACAGATTACATTGGGCCTGAAGTCAAAACAGATTTTTATAATGAACTAAATAGGGTATTAAATGAGGAATTTGGTAAACTGAGTAACATACACTCACTGGTCACTATTAGGTACACCTATTTAACTGTTAGTTAACAAAAATAGCTTATTAACTATCAACATGTCAGCAAATCATTCATATCGTCATCCAGACCTGTTAAGCACAAACCAAGCATATTAATGGGGAAAAGGGTTATTTGGACGTGGCATGGTTGCAGGGGGCCAACATATATGAGTATTTAAAGGAGAGAATAGTCCTCAAATAAGTAAATGTCAAGTGAGCACCAGTTCTGTAGTCAAGCAAAACATGCCATACTGATGCCACAGGACAATGGTCATACAAGATGATCTATAGGCTACAGTATCTCAATTAACTCTGGTTACAATCAATATCTGGAGACGGCCATCTCTGAATGCTCAAAAACCTTGCAGCTGATGCTTTACTATAGCAGCAGAAAAACCAACAAGTACTGGGTGTACCTAATAAAGTGACCAGCGAGTGTATCTCTTCAGTAGGAGCAAGTAGTAAGGAGTAAGTGCTGAGCTGATTGGCCTTGATGTAATCGAAGGCACTAACAGAACACTGACCCCTAACCCTCTAACACAGTCCTAGCCCTGAGATCAGAAGCACCATTACGGGCCCCCCTCACTGCACTTATTGCACTATTTTCTCCCATCTGAAGGAAACGGGACTAACGTAGAAGCAATGCCATGAGCGAAATGACCTAGTTCACATGGTGATATGATGAGCTGAGATCTGAGCTACATTTGGAACCAGTCTTTGTACTAATATCTATTATTAAAACACACAGCTGTAGCTCGCCTCATTGACTCTGGAAGCGTATGCATTTGGTGACCTTAAACAATACATTATCCTTACAATAAGAGACCGTGGGCTGGCCAAATCCCCCCACGGCATACATCAGATTGAAAATTGTCTGAATAGTTCCACTTGAACTAATGGTGCACTGCTATTGGTTCATAAGCTCTGATATTCTTGCACTAGATACTATAATTATGAGTCTTGCATTGATCATTTTTGAATTGCTGCATTACTCATTCAGTAATTTAACAAGCATGCAGAGTTTTGGATGTTAAACTCAAGAGTGAGTGTAGACTGACATCTGGTGTCTATTGGATATATTTATGCAGGGACCAGCCAGACATTATGACATACAGCTTTTTATATAACACATTAACCATAGGTTGTCAATATAGGTTAAATGTGGGCCTACTTTTAACATGATTATGCATGTTATACATAATCATATGCATGTTACTCCGATCCAAAAACATTACACCATGTAAAGAAGACATACATGGCCTTGCCTTTATATAAGCAATGCTGGATTTTGGGCTTGTTTGTGGTTTAGATTTTGAATTATAGGCTATAGTGGCTGATAAAAGCCAACAGAATAGGCTATAACATGAGCTACAAAAATAATAAAAATAATACAGTTTAGTAAAACATTATTTAGTTTGGTGTAGGATTGTTTAAAGGGGGGGGGGGGGGGTCAGATAAAGTGAAAATGTCAAACAGAGATTGTAAATTGCGCTCGAGTCGGGCTATAGCGTTAATAAATCTAGACATGCACCTGCGGCCCTCGGTTTGTGACAGGGTACGTCCCAGCCGGGCGGGGTAGCCTCTGTGATTGGCTGAAGCGGCACAGAGCTGCACGAGAGGAACCGGTGGGCACGAAACAGTGGGTAATTGGTGTAAAATGGCGCTGTCTCAAGGAACAAAGAAAAAAGTTTGCTATTACTATGACGGTAAGCGCAGACTCGATGTATGTATTTTTGGTTAAGCTCAGACCGGATTTTACGGTCTGCTAAGCTAAACTCAAACACATTGCTTTTTAAAGTGAGCCATGGGACCAAGCTAACCGGTGTAGCAAGCTAAAGCTAGCCTGTTCAACTGGCTCTGTATGGCTCTATGATGTAGCTTACCCAGAAGCTAGCTTTTAGCCTGGAGCTGCATTAAATATTTGAATGTATTTAGTGGAAATTGATAAGAAATCCGGATTTTTCTTGTTTGGTTCTGAAAACGGCTGTGGCTCGTAAAGGGCGGAACGTCCAATGAGTTAATACCGTGCTGTAAGCTGAAAAGGCAGTTAGCACCAGTCTCATCGGCGCTTCCTTGGACTCGCTAAGAACTTCCGAGAAAGTGTGGCTGATGCTGATGCAGGTCACTTCAAACAAATCTTTCCCGTTTCGCCATTAATTCTATTTTTCAGCCCACGAGCACAAACTATTAACACAATGCCCACTTAAAGTATTATTTGAGGCCTCTTTGTGTACCCTAGATAGTTCCACATGATCACCATCTGTATTGAATGTGACACTGTATGACGATATAATTTCCAATCTTTGCTATTGTAGGCGATGTGGGGAACTACTACTACGGTCAGGGCCATCCCATGAAGCCACACAGAATCCGGATGACACACAACCTCCTCCTTAACTATGGGCTGTACAGGAAAATGGAGATTTATGTGAGTTATAGAATTGTTAGAATTGTGCCTGTAACCCTATGCTAAGAGTCTGTTGGACTTCTACAATAGCTGTGTAACAATACAGTTTGTTTCTGTCTATTTCTAGAGACCACACAAAGCTAGTGGTGAAGAGATGACAAAATACCACAGTGATGACTACATTAAGTTCCTGAGGTCCATTCGACCGGACAACATGTCTGAATACAGCAAACAGATGCAAAGATGTGAGTGCTTTTCAGTTCTATTTGGCTTTGCTCAATATAACTTAATGTTGAATATCAAATAATGCCTTTTGCTTTCTCTACAGTTAATGTAGGAGAGGACTGTCCTGTGTTTGATGGACTCTTTGAGTTCTGCCAGCTGTCAACAGGTGGCTCTGTTGGTATGTTAGAGCCTGGTTTGCAGTGGCGTGACATTGAAATGCAAGAAGATCTAGAATATGGGACAGAATTAATAAAGTTGACTACATTTGCACATCTTCATACATGTTTTACTGTCCTTTAGCTGGAGCTGTGAAGCTGAACAAGCAGCAGACAGACATTGCCATCAACTGGGCTGGTGGACTTCATCACGCCAAAAAATCAGAGGCCTCTGGGTTCTGCTATGTCAATGACATTGTACTGGCCATCCTAGAGCTGCTAAAGTAAGTGATTTCTATAGTATTTCTTCAAATTGCATCAAACTGAGGATATCTAGATTAGTGTTTATGACAGTAGACAGACTAATTGTGAGCTATATGATTAGTCTCTCACTGGTGACGTAATATGAATACCAGATCTTAATTTGATTAAAGTTGGGTCTTCAAACACATGTATGTAGTGAAGAAGCTTTATGTTGGAGCAGTTGCACTTGCATTAGAGTCTTGAATAGCAAATATGTTGTGGTTAAAGACATGTATTTATAAGTCATACATTCTAATCTCAGGCCTGACTTATTAATGTCACAAAGAAAATTACTATTGCACCTGTGTTCATTTAAATCCTGATAATGTCACACAGTCATTGTATTTAATTGAATAATCTGTAAACTAAATGTATATGTTCTTTGTAGGTATCATCAGAGAGTGCTGTACATAGATATTGACATTCACCACGGTGATGGAGTGGAGGAGGCCTTCTACACAACAGACCGGGTCATGACTGTGTCTTTTCACAAATACGGGGAGTACTTCCCTGGTACAGGGGACTTGAGGGTTAGTTTTTTTTATTGTACTTTGTAAATATGACTAGTTCAAAGTGCAGTATACTATATGTGACCATTCATGTGTCAGGATATTGGTGCTGGAAAAGGGAAGTACTATGCTGTGAATTATCCTCTAAGGGACGGCATTGATGATGAGTCTTATGAAGCCATCTTTAAACCGGTAAGTGTAAATTATTTACCTGAAATTGTTATTTAACGTCATGTGTTTTACAATTACCATCCCACATGTTTTTGAGCAACAAATATGTAATATCAAAGCAATTACCTGGGCGTTATTATTTGTATTTTATTGATCTAACTTTTTATGTTATCAGATCATGGCCAAAGTGATGGAGATGTACCAACCCAGTGCTGTAGTTCTTCAGTGTGGAGCAGATTCTCTCTCTGGAGACCGACTGGGTTGTTTCAACCTGACCATCAAAGGTATGATTTTTTTTTTTTGGTGAACAATAGGTGCCAGGATGGTTAGTATAATATATGCTGTTGCTGTTGTAGGTCATGCCAAATGTGTGGAATACATCAAAAGTTTCAACCTTCCTTTGCTGATGCTTGGCGGAGGTGGCTATACCATTCGTAACGTGGCCCGCTGCTGGACCTATGAAACTGCTGTGGCCCTGGACTCCTCCATACCCAACGAGCTGCCCTACAATGATTACTTTGAGTACTTCGGGCCTGACTTCAAACTGCACATAAGTCCGTCCAACATGACCAACCAGAACACCAACGAATACCTGGAGAAGATTAAGCAGAGGCTCTTTGAAAACCTGCGCATGCTCCCCCACGCCCCCGGCGTCCAGATGCAGGCCATCCCAGAGGACGCTCCCCACCCGGACAGTGGAGATGAGGAGGAGCAGGAGGACCCCGACAAACGCGTTTCCAGTAAGCAATAAACTAAATATGCGCAATATATGAAGTGTATCGATACTTCTAGATAAGCCAATTACTTATTCTTGTATTTCAGTCCGAGCCCATGACAAGAGGATAGCCTGTGAAGAAGAGTTCTCCGACTCTGAAGATGAAGCGGAGGGACAGGGAGGAGGCCGGAGGAACGCAGCCAATCACAAGAAGGCAAAACGAGTGAAGAAAGAGGAGGAGAAGGAAGGAGAGGAAAAGAAAGGTACGGCCATATTGGGTAAAAACACTTTATGTATCAACATGTGTCACATTAATGGGCTTTCTCCTATTTCTTTTTAGAAGTAAAAGAGGAGGAGGAGAAGGAGGAGGAAAAAATGGACACATCTGGGTAAGTGATCGCGAGAACATCAAAAGTTAAGGTTGAAATATTTGTTTACTTTTGAGGGGGCACAAAAATACTACACCAATACTATATTTCTACTCTATTACTATTGAATATATAATCAACAAGTCTTCTAAAGTTCTTTTGCGCTAACCCGTAAAAAGGAATTTAACACATGACTATCATATTGTGTCTTTGTGTTTCAGACCAAAAGAGGAGGTAAAGACGACCTGAAATCGACCTGAAGACTGACCTCCGTACTGTCTCACTATTCTTCTACTGCTCTTGTTCTCTCGTTTCATCATGTGTCCTTAACGGCAATCATCGTTCACTTGGTTTTATTTGCTTTTAGCTGTATAACTCGACGCCATAACCCTCTCGTGCTGCTGTGCGAACCATGTTTCTCTTAGACCAATACTGTCCCTATTACGGATTTACCCCCTTCCCCCCCCAACTAGTCTTGGGGCTCTTAAACCTGCAGATATCTAGATAAGTTTTATCAGTGAGCGCATGTTGAACTTGACCCTGTCTGCTTGTATATATTCTATTACATTTGCAAAGGCAACTGAAATCTCCTTTGTAACTTCTTTTAGAATTATGAAAGTACATTGTGACCATTCAGCCAGTCAGCGTTCCTTTTTGTTTACTCCAGCATTGTATGATTGGTGTGAGTGAATGTAAGGTTTCTGTTGAGTATTGAGTTTTAGATATTTTGTACCATTGAGTGGAGCTGCTCCTAAAAAGGCCTCCACTAGTTTGAAGTTGTCTTTGTGAAATGTGCATTATCATGACTTGTTATAATAAAACGAAAGAAAATGTAACTCTGTTGTTCCAAGTTAATGTTACCTAGAACATATTGTAGATGCACTGGACTCAAACAAGGGACCCAGTGGCGTTCTGGTTCCAAACTATAAACATAATGTTTTAAGGACATGTTTTTCTAGTATTCTTGATAACTAAAAGCACTTAAAAGCCTTTCATTTTCTCAAAAACCAACAGTGCGCCTTATAAACCGGAGCACCTTATATATGGATTAATTCTGGCTGTGCTTAATGACCTCCAAGCGATTTTGTGTCACACTGCGCTCTGTCAAAATGTTTTGGTACGACTTCGGTAAACTACAAAGCTCCGGGAGTCAGGAGCGTCGCGGAATAATACATATATGGCCATATAATTTTTACGTGTTACAACTGAACAAGGTTGAAAGTTATTGTGAATACGCCCATTAACGTTTGAACAACATTGAGAGTTATTGTGAACGCGTTTAATAAAGTTTGACTGACAGTTTTGTTTCGCTTAATGCGCCTTATAATCCAGTGTGCCCTATAGTGCGGAAAATACGGGACCTCTTAAGATTTTCTTCCAATTATTATTTCACTGCCAAAAAAGGAGGGGTAACAATGTGACAAGGAGACAGTTATTTGAATAGTTAACTTTATGATGATTTCTGGTGGAATGACAAATTCTTAGATTGAGAGGGCGTATGGGTTTAAAATCCAGCAGCTCTGGGTCAGTTTATCAATGTGACGTTACAAGTTGATCATAAAAAAACGCCACACTAAACATAGGCCTCTTCTTCTCTTCTTGAATGGAAACTGAATGAAGAAATATAAAAGAGGAGGATGCTGGTCAAATGTAACTGCGCTGTGTAAATCCCTCTTTCAGGGCTCAGTCCGGTGTTAACTGAAGCTAAAAGGCCAGTCGTTTTACGCCTCCAGCTCAAAGTCAAAGTACTGTGGGTCGAAGTAATGAATTCTGACGTAGCCATCCTCTCCTCCGCTGCTGTAACTAGAAAAATAAAATAAATAGAGAACATGTAAATAAATATTAAACACAAGATTTACTAAATTATTATCAACAGAACTATATTTAAAAATGTCCTTGCTTTGTGGTCATATACAGTACTGGGCAAACATTTACTGTTAAATGCTTTTTGAATTTGAATAAATCCAACTGAATTAAGTCGTGTGGCAAATCCCAGTGGTTTCATTAAGCAAAAAAAAACCATCAGGGTTATTACCTATGTACACTCAAGTATTCTCTAATAATTTAAAATGTATGAATTCATTATTTCATCTTCAAATCTGTTGGCATGTGATGTAAAATAATTTATATAAACCCCCCTGTATGTTTATGTTTCATTTACCTCTTGCCATCTGGGTGGAATGCCACACAGTTAATTGGACCAAAATGACCCTTGACCCTGCCAAACTCCTCTTCATAAGCCGCATGGAAAAATCTGAGAAATGTAAAACAAAAGACAGTATCTTAGCAAATGGACTTACTGCATACACAAACATACAATCAAAATAGACTTACTGCATACACATACATACAATCAAAATGGACTTTTCACCTACCTGGCCTCAAACTTGCCAATCCTCGTGGATGTTGTTGTGACCTCCATGGCTTCTTGTCCACCACCCATCACCACCTGAATCATAAGGAAAAAAAAGAGACGATAGACAAGATATAAAAAACATACTACATACTAAAATGAGCAATCAGGCTAACTTTACGCACATGATCCATAATTGGAGAGATAGCAGCCGAGTTAACAGGCCTTTCTGTCTTGAAGCTCTTAATGTGATCCAATGACATTGAGTCAAACAGCTGAAAACAAAACACAATTCATTTCCTGTCAGCCTTCGTCTTCCAGTTTATTACAAAAGAACTACACTTTACAAATCTGTCTCACCTTGGCAGAATTGTCCTTTGAAGCACTAATGAACGTGGTGAGGTCAACTGAGAGCTGTAGGTCATTGATCTGTCGACTGTGCTCCTTGGCCTTCTTCAGGATTTCACCAGACTGTTTGCAAACACAACAAAATATTGTTAGCTTGGCTATAAAGATGTTGGGTTAGTTATTGAGACTAACCTTTGCACTGTACTGGTTGATCTCTCCATTCTCATGCCCTGCAATTACAAACTCTCCCAAAGGTCCCCACACTGCACTGGTAATCTTTGAATCATTGCAAGGGATGCTCTGGTACGGCTGGTTGTCTTCTAAAGCAAGCAAAACAGACGAGTTAACAATGATGACAAAAAAACATTGATAAAGATTAGACAGCAGTCACTCTGCTCAAGTTTATATGTGTTCAAATGATTCTGAACAATGACTGTTCTACAAGGATTATAAGTAATATCTAAAGTCCTGTTTACCGATCTGCTGTGGATCTCTCAGGTCATAGAAGTTGAGGAAGCACTGGTAACCCATCTGCTTGTCTGTGGAGAACATGATGATGTTTCCACTGAAGTCAAAGCCACATGTTCTGACAGCAGAGTTAGTGTTGAGCATAGCCATCTGTTTACCTGGACAAAATACAGGCACATTTAGATTTATGTTTAACACACTTTGAAAAACAAATGCTTTGCTCTGAAGGAATCTGGAAATAATTGAACCTACCGGTCTCACAATCCCACAGCCTGCAGCTGTTGTCTGCTGACCCCGTCAACACATTTTTAGTGTCCCCTTGAAAAGACCACGTTAAGGAACCCAACATCTCCTGCCGAGGGGCTGTAGTTCATCACAATATAACGACTGAATATACACTTTTTGAACTTTAGTGCAAAAGGATACAGTCACAGTCCACACACCACACAGCTCCGGTGTGTCCATTGTATGTCCCCAGCCTTTCACCGTTTACGGAGTACCACACATTGACCACCTACAGTCAGACAATCTATTAATATACTGTAAGTCAATTGAAGATGGATGACTGAAACACTTACTGTATCTTTAGCCACAGAGAACAGCAGGTCTCCCTCTCTGTTGTACTTGATCTGAGTGATGGACCTTTCATGGCCCTGGAGCAGGATGGGTTTCTATAGATGGATACTACAGTTTAGTCGTGTCTAAATGTTTGCATAACTGAACAGCGCTGCCATTAAATATACCATCATAAGAACATCATAAGGATAATGTAGTCGTTAAACAAACATACAACAGTCCTCAAATGTGGTGTACCGAATATAGTTCCATTAATTTTGCTACACTAAAAACAACCATCATTGATAAGAGGCAGCATTGTGCGTCAATTAGCACATAGCTTATGAGCCTAGCTCCCGTTGGCCTTGCAAGTACCAAACTCGACATATCAGCTTTAAAAACATACAAGTGCCTTTTAACACAGGACACACTTACCATATTCTTGACGGGTGATAATAACAATTCTTGTAAATCCTCCGTAAAACGAGAAAAGACGCACACTCGTGTTACAGGCGCCGGGTCGAGCCGGAAAAAGAAAATAACGTACTTCCGGCATCACCAAAAGCAACATTGCAAGTGTGCCATCTATTGGACACTATAGTACACTTTGATAACGTCATTGTACAAGTATTGCAGTAAATATTCATCAGTTTTATTTTCCGTGTGTATTTTTTTTTTTAAATGTACTAGCGAACAATGCAATACTCACACCCATAACACAGCTCACTTTATTAAATGTTTTTTTTTTATTAATCAACAAAATATACAGTGCCAGATAAAAGCAGCCTACTGGAAACAACAAGAACAAGGAAACATCTTTGGTCTCATCTCATGGTCAGTTGACCTCCATAATTCTGTTTAGACTGGAGGCACAAACAGAATTCTATGGGACAGAGGAAAAAGGAAGCTCAAAATTATAAACATACTGAGCTGTCATTTAGTCATTAAGTGTGCAGAGTTTGGCAAAAAGGTTTAGAGTGGATGTCAAATTGTCTTTTTTAAATTTAAAATTTGTGTTTTATGTGAACACATAACACAAAAGATATGTTATACTGTATAGAGGTAATAGATATGTACATTCATGGGGTAAGTGCTTGTCTTCAGATGCCACAGAAAATAAAAGAATAGGCAAGCTTTGCATAGAGAACTGCAAACATTCTTTTTCAGGAACATAAGGAATGAATAATTGTGTGATTGTGTGAGACAATCTTAGCAAAGCAACTACAACGACATCATGTTTGCACCATGAGAAATACAACTCAAATAATGTAGCTGCTGCAGGAATGATTATTTGATTACATATCTTTTGATTTGACCCACACAAATGAAGCCATAGCATGTTAAAATAAAGTCTACATAAAACCATGTCAAAAAGAACAAACGTTGTGCTGTAGAAATATGAACAAACCAAGAATATTCTTTTAAAAATGTCCCTGTATATGCTATACATTTCAGAAGCAACTAATTGACCAAGAACGTGGACTGAACAGCATATTTAGGTCTATCTATCTGCTCTGCTAGTGTCAAACTCGCTTCAGCAGAGGGTAATGTTGACTTGTGAGGTGAGAAAAGCCTTATTCTTGGGTGACGGTGTTTGTGTCTGGTGGGAGATGGGAGTCTGCGTTGGTGGTATGGTCGTAGTGGCAGGAGTGGGAGCAGCAGCCAATTACGTCCGGGCCCGGTTCAAGCAGACAGTCTGTGGGAGGCGGTGAAGGGGAGTCGGGCTCGCGGTCATCGCAGGGCTCGCCGCTCAAACTCTGGACTTTTTTGTTGAGCTCGTTGCGTTCAACTTTGAGAGCCCGTCTTAATTTCTCAAGCCTCTGGACTTTGCCCTGAAGTGCCTCAAACTCGCGATCTCTGACAGATTTCTGTAATGAAAAAAAGAAAAATATATTTATCAAAACATTTTTATTACCTGGCATCAAACTGTAGCCAGGTTTCCAGAGAATGTGCCCATATTTGAAATAGTATACAATTTATCAAAGTTAATAAAATGGTAAAAAAAAAACAGAAACAGGAAGAAGATATATTAAAATATGTGTAATGATTGACAATGTGAAATGGAAAATAACAGTAGGATAATATCTAACACTGAATTGAAGGTAAGCTCTCGTCTTTTCTTTTAAGTATTTCTTTGAGGTGAATTCGTTTGGTTTTAGTAAACAGGACATTGTTTGTGTGATGTCTACATTTTTGTAGTTTTTTTTTTTATTGTTAAAAACAATTAAGAGGCCACGCCCCCAAACCATGACAAACATGGGAAGGGTCTATTTGACTTGGTCATTTGTCTGGATGTTTGTGAAGAATGTTTTTGCCAAAATGTGTTAATTTCCCTAAAACTATATTCTTCTTTCAGTCTATAGGGGGCACTATAGAGGTAACTGCCATCATATTAGTCAGATGTGTTCAGGGCCGGGGGGTAATTAGGTATTTCAGGTTAGAGCCTAATCGGGCAAAGTATG
>JAVQKC010119074.1:0-12176 GCA_036025475.1 Philypnodon macrostomus
TTTATGGTATGTACCTGTGTGCAAATGTTGAAACTGATCCGGCAATTTGTTTTTGAGTTATCGCGTTCACAGCTAGGATCTGCGGACGCGGACGAACACCGACGTGATTCCATAATATCGTCGTTTCGCCGATATAATGAAAGCATATGTACATGTGGACAAAAGGATGTTGAACCTGGCTACACAATTACTGCAGTTGTGAAACATTCACAGCCAACTATAGAGCCAGTGTAAATCCATTCAAAGTGCAGTACATGCTTTATTTGGCCAGTCAAAGATGTGCATTACACTTGGCAACTGCTAAGAGTCTGTCTCAAAAATACAACTTTAAAAGAATCATTGAGATACATATACAAGATACACTTTTAAGCATTGATAGAAATATAAAACAATATTTGCAGTCAGTGAACACTTGTGTGTTTATTTGACATATACCGCCTTTACGTTCAATGCAGCAGTCAATATTTATGTCATCCATGTCAAGACACTGACGTAAATGTCATTTGGCAACATTACTTTAAGATTTATAACTTCTATTGTCCATCACACAGCCTCGGGCAAAGCAAAAAAAAAAAGGGAGCATTTCATTCACTTTCACTTAGCCAGTCTTAGCCCCAGGAGGTTAAAGGGGTCGTGATAAAAACCAGAAATGACAGTAATGGTGACTGTAGGGCAGCAGTAAATCCCAGAATCAGCTCGTCCTGCAGCTGCCTCTTCCCACACTACAATACAAATGTGGGCTTCTTACAAAAAGGTGCATTCATAGGGGAGTAGTAGGAAGAAAGAGACTGAAATTCACCTATAGCAAACAGGGTCGTACACAGATTTTTAAAATTTGACTGAGAGAGGAGGGCATGAAACAAAATCATTCTTCCTCAACATCTTGACCACCAGGAAACTGTCAGGGTCATGTTTAAAAGTGGTTTTGTCTAGTTTTTAGATTTTTACTTCTGATTTAGTCCTGATTAAGACCTGATTCAGTCCTGGTTTGGTCCTGATTTAGTCCTGGTTAAGACCTGATTTAGTCCTGGTTAAGACCTGATTTTGTCCTGGTTTGTTCCTGATTTAGTCCTGGTTAAGACCTAATTTAGTCCTGGTTAAGACCTAATTTAGTCCTGGTTAAGACCTGATTCAGTCCTGGTTAAGACCTAATTTAGTCCTGGTTAAGACCTAATTTAGTCCTGGTTAAGACCTGATTTAGTCCTGGTTTGGGCCTGATTTAGTCCTGGTTAAGACCTCATTTAGTCCTGGTTAAGACCTGATTTAGTCCTGGTTAAGACCTAATTTAGTCCTGGTTAAGACCTGATTTAGTCCTGGTTTGGGCCTGATTTAGTCCTGGTTGTCCCATGATTTTGTTCTTAACCCTGGTAAAAACCTAGTTCTATCTTGGATTAGTGCGATAGTCCAACAGTGGTTTAAACCTGGTTTACTCTTAGTTTAGTTCTGTGTAGACTGGGTTTAGTCCTATTTCTGTCTTTAATCTTGGTTTAGACCAAAATCAGAACATGAACCGTAATAGCTTTGACATCTTGGGCTTGTGATTTATGGGGGACCAGCAATGGCCTTCTTTGAGCCCTGACACACTGGGACTGTGTGATTTACTGTGATGACTGGAGCACTCTTGTCACGTGCACACCACCCTCGTCCAAGACAGGGCCCCCATTAATACTGATTATAAGAGCATGGTGCCTTTTCGTTCAATGGCTGCTGCTCTCATGGCTTTTAAGGTGCAGCAATCGGCTAACAGTCCTTAATGGGCGAAGATGGGATGGGCTTCTTCACTATGTTCTACACTACACTCATATGGGGGCTCCTGGCTGCCTCGCCTAATCTTCTAAATGCATCTATTACGGTCATTAATGATTGATGATGCATGTAAGTGGGTGATGAAGAAACGGACAAAGGTTGCAGCTGAAATAAATAAAATGTTCCGAAAATAATGGCAAAGTGGCGTACCCCAGGTGTCCGTACTGGGACCAGATGTATTGAGGTTACAAAATAAAATTTAAAAAAAGTGTTACACATAGTTTCATTGCCAGCCACTATAAGGCCCCCCACAGCACACACAAACGGCTCCTTTTCAAAAGTGTTGCTAGGATACAGGCTAGTGTGAAGATAAAATCCCATCTGTACTGTTTTCTGCAGCTGTACAGCCCGGACATTATGTCCAACTTAATGTGCCAGTGTAAACTCCCCAGCCAATTTATTAGGTACACCTGTATCTTACAAAGTGGCCCCATCAACATTTTTTTTTTTTTTTTTTTTTTTGCAGACCTTGGTTGTAACAAGTGGTTAGTGGTCAAACCAGTTTTCAACAAGGCATTTTTATCCATGCTGTTGTTGATGATTTTTCTCCTTTTAAGACCATTCACCGTACAATATGGTCGTGTATGAAATTCCCAACAGTGGATCAGCAGACCAACAGTTTCTTAAATTTCCCTTCTGATGCTTAGTTTTAAGTTTCCCTAAATACCAATTGGCTGATTTGATACTGTTATACTGGTATACTGTTAGTATATTTTGTTTACGTCATGTGCAAAATACAGCCGGATGAATCATGGTTTAGCTCAGCATCTATGTAAGGCCAGTGTATTTGTGTGGTGAGTGGTAAGATCTCTATTGCGCTGTCACACCTCTCTGTCCGTGCCAGGCCACACCAAGAATCGATAGTGTCTGTCTCATGTTCAATTACCTCCAAATCAACACACACACAAACGCACACACAGAGACATCCTGCAAATGAAGACAAGTCTGCTAATATAAAAGTGACACCATCTAATTACAGCCAGTGGATAAAAGGTGGAGCTGTGCGCACTGAAAACCATTGTAGGATGTTTCAAGTGCTTCAGTTTTGGTGTTAGAGCAAGTGATTCTCAATTTCTGTTGGCAGTATGTTGCGTTTTCTACATGATATTAAAACATGAATTCATATTATATGCTCATGTTATGTAGGGGACGCAGCTGACTGGAGCCTTCAGCAACTATGGGCCTATGGCGGGGCACAGTTATTCACGTGGCTGAGACATATGCAGACTAGCAACTTTACCACTCACATTTATTCACAAAGAACAATATATAAACTAAAATATCTTTGAACGTGGGAGGAAGGCATAGTACATGGGAAGAAGCAACGATAACACAAGGAGGACATGCAGACTCCACTCTGAGATATCATTGCAAGAAATATTCAGGAGTGCTAACAACACACAGTGTATCTACTGAAAATGTAATGATTAGTGAATGTATGGATATTCTCAACTGAAGTTGACACTTTTTGTCCCACTCAAAGCTTGGTAATCCCCACTCTGGCCTGGCTTACTGCTCTCACTATACTTGCCCACTGAGGCAGCAGTTAGGTTTCAAGTCACGTTACTGGTTTTAAACTGGAGAGCCCACGCCTCACTGGTGGTTATCGTCTGCTCGTGGTTTACTTCTGGCAGCTGTCCAAGTGACAATCGTCAAAGCAGCGACACATGAAGGAGATGAAGCCTCATGGGCTGACAGAAAGCAGAGATAGACTGAAGATGATGCTGAAACGTCTCCTCGAGGTTCATATACAGGCCCGGCCAGTGATTCACCATGTCATGTGAGACAGGTGGAGACTAATCATGTTTGAAAACACATGCACCATAATGGCTGCTGTAGTACAAGCACACCTTCAAGATGTACCTGTATCTAGCTATAAATGGGATCTACATTATATGGTTCTTAGGGAAAAATATGCTTATGGAATTTATAGACTGTGATTGTATCAACTCAAAAAGGTATATAAAAACACATTGACTTGAGTTCATTGGCTAACATACTGAACTATATTGCTATCTTGCTTTCTTGATTTATTATTATCATGATTAAAATTGTCTAAATATAGTTAATCCAGCCACAAGAGGTCACATACATCTGTACATCTTATACCGGTCTCAAGCCCAGATCACATTTGCTGTGACAACCCCAGAATGGCAAGCCAAAAAGAAAATCTATATATATATATCCTAAGTTATCTAAAATATAAGTGGAACAAACAGGTTCATGTCTCCCGGAACACAAACACATAATTTAATTTAATATAAGGCTCTGTGTCTCCTATTTAATTGAATTATGTGTGGACTATCAAAGCTTATTGTAAAATAGATAAAGCCGGAACCTCAAGACAGCGCCTGCAAACCACTACTTACTACTTTCTCTGGCTACATTATTTTAAGGTCAGGGATTGTTGAGGTTGTCACATAAGTTACCAGTTTTGTTGCTGAGTTTGAACTTCAGTAGGTGTGTCCCCCTCTATGTCATAATGAAAACTGTTACTGCATGTGGCTGATTACATATTTGGGCAAAAACAGTTGACCTAATAATGTGCATGTTGTGAATTGGGATCGGTTCAACTCAAGAATATCCAAACGCATGGATTTGTTTTTTCTGGCTCACTCCTGTTCCTGTAAGATTCATGATGTAATCCTGCTGCAGTGGATCCAGTCATGTCTCATTCACACCATCCTCTCTCACACCACTGCAGCTTTATGCCTTTAGCCCAAAAGGAGCAGCCCTGCTAATGTGAGCTATTTATCCCAACCCCTGCAGTCAACACAATGCCCCCCAGCGCCACAGAGACGCAGCCACCTCAGCTGACCTGAATATCAATGACAGCATTCACTCCATCTATAAAGACCCGGGCAAGGCTACTGGAGGAGTCGGGTTGACCTCTGAACAGGTAGGAAACACTACAGCTGCAAAAAAACTACTGATTTAGGCCTGTATAGTCAGGAGTCAAAAGATAATTAGACTGCACGGTGAATATTGTGAATGCTGAGACCACTTTATTGAGTTCACCTGTTTACCTGTTAGTGAACTGAAACATACAGTATAATTAGCCAATAACAGGGCAGAAAATGAATGCATTTACCATGATTTCTATCTGATCTTTATTCAGTTTCTGTTGAAGAAAAATGAGTGATCAGAAGCCTATACTGACATACATACTGCATACACATACACATAGGGTTGGTGTGTCTGCCAAATTTTATAGGTTAGCATCCAGACTTTTTGTTATATTTTAACACTATCTCAAACTATATATTTCCAACAACTGATAAGCATTCAAGAATGAAAATATGTCAATGGGTTTTATTATATTGGCTTAGTAACCAAAAAGTAATGATCTTCTTAATTTATTCACGCCACACGTCCCATAAAGATAGTGGCTAATGGCTTCATGTGAACCGCTCACACATATCCCGCTACACTAATGACTGCACTGTAAATAACTATTATTACTGGATGACAGAAAGGCACTTAGACCTAATGGCGAAGAGTGGAAGATAAGAGAGAGAGGAATCCATGTGGAAAGGACTGAGAAAACAGATTATAGAAATATACTCCATGTTCAACTGCACTGGAAGCTACAATAAAATTGCAATTGAATCCAGCCCTATGCCATAGATTAGGCTGACACCGTGAAAACAAAAAGCCACAAAACTCTAAAATAACAGTATTTTTGTTGAGGTGAAGATGACCTTACCTATTAGCTATCAAAGCTATTTGCATATAATTCCTTACCTTGCAGTGTAGAGCTATCATCCCACTGGCTCTATGACAAGAATGAGCTCCTTTAGTAGCCCCAGCCTATTCCCTACCCTGCCAAGTGTCCTAAATATCTTGCCTCATTGTCTGCCATGCTGCTGGTTGGAACCACTCTCCCCAAGGTGCAAAGAGGAGGGAGCCAATAGAACGGGCTAATTCCCCAAGCAGGACAAGGAGGGCCCATGCAAATGTAGAGCCAGGGAAGAAGTCTCCTGCAGAGAAGAGGGGTCTCTCCGATCCTCGCCGGGTTTAATCTTTTAAGCCTTCCAGTCCTGCTCACATGCAAATACATAACAGGATCCCAAATACACACTAACACATACACACTCCAGACATGGCATCAGCTTTGTCATAATCATCATCCCCACTTCTGTCTAGGTCTGCAATGTGCAAAAACGATGGTGAGTATTGTATGTGATGTTAATAAGACATTTATATTGGGTGTACCAGGACTAAACCAGAACCAAACCAGATCTAAACCAGGAACAGACCAGGACCAAACCAGAACTAAACCAGGATCAAACTAGGACTAAGGACCTAAGCAGGACTAAACCAGGACTAAACCAGAACTAAACCAAGACCAGACCAAAACCAAATCAGAACTAAACCAGGACCAGACCAGGACCAAACCAGGACAAAGGATCTTAGCAGGACTAAACCAGGACTAAACCAGGACTAAACCAGGACTAAACCAGGACTAAACCAAGAACAAAATTAAGACTAAAACCTTTTTTCCTTATAAGGATCTGAGTGGACAGATATTTGTGTAAATTAATTTATACATGTATTTATATTTATTTATAAATTTTTTTGCAATATGGATAGTGCATGTGCTGATATTTCTATAACAATACATTTGCAATATATTGTGCTGCCTTAGATGAAATAGATGCAGTTGTTCTTCCATACCTGTGAGGAACATCTTTGTGAGATTGAGATCGTCTTGTAGACAGACAGGAAGAGACCATTGTGTTAATGTCCTTCTTCCAAGTCATAATATCTTCTATCGCCTCCTGACGTCAAAACAGAAACGCATATTAGATTCAACATTAGTCCTATAAAAATGTTATGATTGACAAATGGAACAAGCTCAACCTCATCCATTAAGTACTCTTGACTAGAGGCGCCCCCATCTTCACATTCCCTACCAAAAGAGTAGCATTTTACTTTACCATAGCACCATATATGAAGTCTTCAAATGTGATCAGATATTTTACGTTTGGTGATACGTTGGCAGTGGGCACAGGTGATATTCCGGATCACTTTCTAAATATTTCGGATTGGGGCGGTGAGCGTGAAGGCCCGGAGCTGGATTCTGAAGCAAAAAAAGACATAAGGGTAGATTTGAACAAGCTTAGACTAGAAATAAAGTTGATAAAGGAAAATAATATTTGTCTTACAAAGATGCGTAGAGGATGAGCTGTGGTAGGTTTGAAGTCAGGTGCTGTGAATTTGTAACTAATGTGTCTTTTCTGTGATTTCACTCCATCAGGCGCTTCTTTCTGGAATACATCAAGCAAAAATACAATTAAGAATCAGACTTTTTCTTATTATGAAACTAGCTATTTCCTGATTCAATAACAACATTTTAATATTTGAAATAACAGTGTCAGTTTTAATTACTCATTCGCACTAATTAAGGTTGTTAAAATAATTAGCTTCAATGTAGTTACCAAATGTTCTTCCTCCGCAAATCCGTCCTCTTCCTGGCAAAGAAATGTAAATAAAAACGTAATCATCTATCTAGTTTATTCATTATTTATTTGTGTTAATTATGTATTTATGTTAATTCATGTTTTGTATGGTAATTACCGCAGGGACAGAGCGAAGTGGCCTGGCCAAAGTCGTGGGGATATAAGACGTGTATGCATCCAACGTTGAGACTGGCTTGTAGCCCATTATCTTATAGTGCTGGGGAACCTAAAGACGAAAAGAGATATTGTACTATCAAATATATGTAGAATTATGAGTATCATAGAGTACCAAAAGCTAAGACTTACTTTTAATTTTAAAAAAGGTATGTGTTTTGTCATGGTCACTTCGATAGGGTCAACAGGAAGGGAGGTCAGATCACATGCCTAGAAATACAGCAAAAAATACAACGGGGACAAATATAATGCTAATATTTTGAAACTATAGTCTCAATCTAATATTTTGTTCATATTTTTGCATTCAAGCTGCAAAAATGAGGGTCCTAGCCGTTCTTGGTTTGTGCAGTGCTCACCAGGGGGTCATCCTCTTCAGAGAAAGTGGGGTGAGAAAATACAAAGACTTTATCTGGAGAGACCTTCACACGCCGGGCCACGTCTGTGACTGGAAAGAAATATAAACAATTGAGTTGAAAAAACCTTGTAATAAAAAGATACATGTCTGTACATGAACTGGCCACATTATTAGGTACACTTATGTATATGTATATCTAAATCATCAATAGTCACATTAACACATTTAGGCACTGAGCACATTATCGTCTTGACCTCTGGTATTGACAAGGCATTTTCAACTGTCACTCGCTGGATATTTTCTCTTTTTCAAACCATTCTGTGTAAACCCTAGAGATTAATATGGGTATACAATAATAATAATAAAATAAAAATGGTAAAAAATCTTCTGTTGCTTGGTCTGAATTACAACATACAGTCAATATCAATCAGCACCTTGTTTGGCTGGTCCCTCCTTCATAGTCTTGACCAACTCCCTCAGACAGGCCAGCCTCCCCCTCAAGCGGCACTGGATCACAATCTCGAAAGACAAACACAACTCCACTGGTAAACAGCTCATAAAAGGCTTGTCTAAATGTACAGGCACGGACGGAGGACAAGCAATACAATATTTCGCTTTTACTGGGAAGCACCTGGAAAATGCCCTATATAAAGACAGATATGGTATGTTTAGCACAGATTTCCACATGGCTACACTGAAAGGCCAGTACTGAGGGGGACAGCTCCCTTGGGATAGTACCAGTGTGTGTATTTGTACTTCCAATGTGAGTATATGTGTGTTTGTGTAGAGGAGAGATCAGAGCAGTGTACCTTACGGGCTGCCTGCTGGAAGAGGTCAAGACATCTCTGCTTCAACTCCCAATTTATACTGGGGTAGACCTGAAAGTGTGGGGATGCCTCTGGAGTCTGGAACAAGTAAAAGTTAAGACAATATTCAGACATGGCACTGTTACTAATGGGTGGTTTGTATAAAGAACTATTAGATGTATTCTGTGTGTAACTGAAGCATGTTGAGTCCTTTGTCCACAGTAAAATACACATTATCAGGCCTGGACAATCAAAAAAGTAGTGTTTGTGGTGAGGGATAGAACAATTCTGAACATACAATAAAAACTATTGTGGTTCAACATTTCTGTAAGGACCAGAAAATCAGGAATTTTGCCTCCAGCCAAAAATCTAACTGTTACTAATGTGTGCATTAAATAAACATATAATGTGAGGTACATTCACTAATGTTTCCTACCCAGGCTCTGACATCACCTACATGTAGAGAGTGGTTGTCATTTGTCAGAACATCTTTATTTGCAGTATTTTGTGACTAATGCTAATTTCTCCATTGAAAGTGTATTGCCTCCAGTTGCCTCCATTCGGAATTTAGAATATTTGGTTTGCAAACTTTTAAGGGGTCTATAAGCAGTCACTACGCAATGAATCATAAAAGAAACAACAAACAGTAAAGAGACTATCTAAATCGTACCTGCCCAGCCTCCAACACCACTCTTTCTGAGGAGAGTATGGCTTGTCCGAATGCGAACCCTCTGACCTCTTGTATAGCTCTTCTCTTTACCTACAAATATATCATTTACATTAAAATATAGGTCATTTTTCAGCCAGCTTATAAGATTGTGACTAAACTAGGGTGACCTCTGCTTTTATCAATCTATCAAATGTCCAAAAAATTGAATTAAATAGCCCTTATTGCCACATTACAAGGACAGATAGGTCCAATACATACAATGTAATTCAATTGATATCTTGTATCATTTAAAAGTATGCCCTGACAGGTTTACACCATTATTATAGCTAGATAATAGAACATCAATCCTCATATTATATTTTTAGCTGTCACCAAGGTGCAGGCTAAGCTACAATAAACCATAAAACATCAGCGGCTATAAAATAGAGAAATGTAAGACTTGTTTACTTGCAGGTGAACAGGAGATGGGGATCAGGGAGGAAGTATCTGTTTAACTAAATAAAAACGGCTCACATTTCAAAAAGTGACAGAGTGGGCAGATTTTCACCGCTCCTTCCAATAAACTGTGTTGTAAAAGACGGCGTGCTGTATTTTTAAAGATGCAATTAGAATCGCAGAGCGGCCGGTTTCAACAGCAGTGGTAACGGTGGAAAACGATTCTGTAAATGTCACAGGAAGTAAATTGGACAAAAATGACAAAGTGCACAGTCAGAGATACTGTAGTTGAAACTCTTAGCAAGTTCACTTTTAAAAGAGGCTGTTGAGATGCATTGACAAGCTCAGTGCATAGAACTAATTTGGACTGTTGGTGTAAAAAGGCAGGTTTTGTTCAGATTGGGTGAGTTAACTAAAAATAAACACTTAACATGTATAGTTACAGGCATTTTTAAAGGATTTGGTATCATTGCGAGATAAGGACAAATACGGTATATTCATGTTTTAGAGGATTTTTACTCTCATGAAAGATCTTATTGTCTAGGCATTATACATTTACTATTGCTAGTTCAAGCTATTGCCTTGTGTTTTAGTAAGTTAGTTAGGGTTATCCCTGTAACTATGGGCTTTAGTCAGGCTACACCCTGGACAAGGGCGGCAGTGGTGCGGTGGGTAGGTGCTCGCCCTTCAACCAGAGGGTCGGTGGTTCGAGTCCCCGTCCAAGCACACTTAACTCGCATTGCCTATGAATGAATGATTGTGGTGGTGGTGGTTGGAGGGGCTGTAGGCGCAGACTGGCAGCCACCCCCTCTGTCAGTGTGCCCCAGGGCAGATGTGGCTACACAAGTAGCTTACCACCACCGGGTGTGACTGTGGAGTCACAGAGAAAAGCGCTGTATAAAACTAATGCATTATTATTAACAATGGCCAGTTTGCCGCAGGGCTAACACTGAGACAACAATTCAGTCTCACATGCAATTTGGAGGCAGTCAGTTTCCTAACACATGCATGTCTTTAGATGGTGTGAGCACCCACAGAAACGACACGCTGCCTCCACTCAATGTGCACTTAGTTTGAAAGCTGCTTAGTCTTCTTCTCTTTACCCCAGTTTTGCTCCATAAATGCTATGAAGAGGTAGTAAAATCTATTTAATCAATTACTGTTTAACGTACCATATATTCATGCATCGCCACCTCTCTCTCCTCCAGTATCTGTCTTCTACTTTCCACAGATAGAGGATCTTCACCCACACGATCAACTTGCCTGGTGAAATATAGCGATTGAGATTTTGATTGCTTAATTTGATGTGTCTTTTCATTATCTCAAACCAACCATCGCCGGCAGCTCTCTTCTCTTCTCTTTTCATTTTCGTGGACTTTTTTGAGAAAGAGAGCCTCCTTCACCTGTCTGCTCTGTGAGATGTCGGTGTTCCCGGAGGATATGGCTACAGTGAAATAAAAAAAGTCACATTAATATTATGAGACACATTTACCCCAGCCCAGCGGGTTTCAATTATTTTGAACAAGTACCACCAGACAATATTACTACCCACACTGAGCATAACCCTAACCTATCCCTGGTTCAACCTATGTATGAACATTATATAGGGATTTTTGTACTATGTATGGACAAAACAGGCACTATACCAGGACTACATTAGGAACTAAACCAGGACTAAACCAGATCTAAACTTAACCAGAATTCAAATTGAACTGCTTTGTACCAGTGGTTACTATATCGAAAGTATGAGAACCACTGCCTAATACAATATTTTACAATGATTTGGAGCAATTAGCTTGGCAGTATATGTTGTATTTGATAGACTTAGAAGATGATGGAAAAATGTAATAAAAATGTAATACAAATGTAATAAAAAAGTAATAAAAATGTAATAATAACCTATTAATAAGGTTAAAGTTAAATGGTTGAGTATACCTTCCTTCAGTGCTTTGGAGCGCAGTTTATTGGTGTCTCTGATCAACATTTTTGCCACTCCTCCATGTGTGCAGACGTCCAGTTGAGGCTTTGACACTGACATTTTTACCTTCTGCAGATTAAAAGAGACATACAGTCACATTTAGAAATCCTTCAAAATGAACGTTTGCCCTACCTTGGGTTTGACAGGCTCCTTGCTCGGCCAGGTCTTGGATCGAGGAGGCGCTTGAGAAGCAGGTGCAGAGGCTTTGGCTGCGTCTTGATGTTCCAGCTTTCTCTCCACCTGGCTGCAATCAGGAGAAAATAAAGTTATTCAAACAGATTTTTCTTTCACTTCAATCAGGACACAATTATGTAAATCACTAGGGCAAAAATAGATGGTTCTATGATACAGTTTCTGATGCAGGTGTCTTTATAATAATAATAATAATGCATTAGTTTTATACAGCGCTTTTCTCAAGACTCAAAGACGCTTTACATTACATTATTCATTCACTCCACAGTCACACCCGGTGGTGGTAAGCTACTTGTGT
>JAVQKC010119077.1:0-17052 GCA_036025475.1 Philypnodon macrostomus
CATTAAAGTCAGTGTCAGTTTACACCAGCTCCGTCAGGTCTGCAGCACGTCTGTGTCTCTGCGGTAAACAGACACAAGGAGTCTATTTCTGACAGATGACTCAGAAAATTAAAACACACGGGATGATTGTCCAGGTAAAACATATTTTGATGCATTTGAGATTCTGCTTCTGTTTCTCTTTTATTGGCTCTCGGGAAACTCCAATTGCCACATTATCATAAACATTATCATAAAGGGGAAACAGGAAGTGCAGCCGGGTGACTGTCGGTGTGTGCCTGCCCCACACACACTTCTCCAAGTCGTGCTTGAGTTAGTGAGGCACAGAGGCAGAGTTTGGAGTGTTTTTCACACTAAGAGAGGACAGGCTACAGCTGATCAGACGAGTCTCCCTGTTTGGTGTTAAGTCACAACGCGATGGTTCTGGAGACGTGCTGTAGACAAAACATACTCGGAGTAAATAAAAAAAAATATGATGGAGACGAGCTAGAGATGTGATGGATTCAGTGTCAATTAGGGGTAAGAACCACTGTCTCTTCCAGCTTTAGTATTTTTGTGCTCAAACATGGTACATGAACTTCAATATAAATGTGTATTTCACATGGTTCTCAACTAATGGTATGTGGGCTTTTTCTAGTGGTAGTTAGGAGTACTTTGCAGTTAAAATTTTGGTTTAGTTTAATTTAGACACCTTTTAGACCTAGTTAGGACTTGGATTCCTGATTTGGACTTTGTTTAGACCTGGTTTAATACCCCCAATTTAGTTTCAGATTGGCTTTAAACATCATTTGACAGGTTCAGAACTAGTTTAGACCTAGTTACAGCTGGTTTAGTCTTGATTTAGGCTCATTACAATTGAGTAACCGGGTTCTTGGAAAGCCAGACATTTTGTGAGGTAGTATTTGTTTTGAGAACCACTCTTACATAATTGACAAATGATAAATTTCTCTGTTTCCAAACTACAGTTATAACTCTTATTAGTTTGCTGTGTATTGGATACTGGAACACTGATGATGACAGGGCTGTTATCGTACGAGCTGTAAATCTTGATGAATCTCAGAGAAACGCTGATGAAGCCTTCACTGTTTAAAGTATTTATGAAACGGACTCTCGGTAATGTTGAAAGACAGATAATCACAGTATTCTGCAGCATTTCAGTAAAAAAGAAAAAGGATCTATGGCGTATATATACTAGCTTCCTTGGGTCTATGAGAACTATGTCTGCACATTAATTAGCAGTAATAAACATTAGCAATAATTAATAAATAAGAAGTTTGATGAGACTTTTTGAATAGATTGTATAGATTTACCTGAGGTTATAACTTTTAAATTAAACATTAAAGCTGCACTACCTGATTTATTTTTCATTGCATTTTTGCAAAGATAATTATTTAGTTATTAGTGCAGTCATCTTAGAAGTCATCTGAGAAAAAAATGAGACTCCGAGTTCACCTGTGAGCTGTGTTATAATGGTTTCTGTTTTAGTGCGAGGGAAGTGACTGTTTAACCAATCACATGCTTCCACAGGACAGGTGCGCTCTGATTAGTTGGAACATTGTTTATTTATCAAGAACTATAGAATCTATCAGAAATAATGTGAAGGAGCTGAGATTTTATTTCAAAATTCACAGCTTTATCACAACTATTTCAATTTAAAGAATTAAAAGTCAACTCCAGATCTCTGCTATGTTATTCTCATACTTCCTGGCGTGTGTACATCCTTCCTGGTGAGACCGTGATAGAGGACATTTTGAGTGTCATCTATCCTTATGGCTATTATTTTGTTAACAAGGTTAGCCAAGAAATGTCTATGGCTCAAGTCTTTGCTTTAGTAATGGTGGGTACCAGATATGGTCCGGTCCATAAAGTCCAGGTATGTTGATGTAATGCTTTATAAATTATCAACTAACTGTTTACTAATGCTTAACTAATGTTAATTCTTAGTAGTATGTAGTTATTATATATTGTCAAATTGTGATAACTGAGAAAGTGACAAGATTATATGTTCATGAGTTCTGAATTGAGTTAAAGCCCATTGGTGTGTGTTGGATTACTGTACAAGGGAAACATCTGAAAACCCATGTGTCTTACATTGGTGGCAGGATTGAAATTCCTATAAAACCGGGTAGGTAAATGAGTAGGAATTTTTCTTTTTCTTAGGTAATGTATCTCGGTCTTAGCAGGATTGATGGTTTGTTTACCAGGAGAATGCTAATGCTCAAAACACATAATACGTTTACAGGCCCTGTTATAAAACAGAGTGTATTTTGTTTTGCCACATTTTTAAAGTGTTTATTTACTATGGGTACTATAAATATCATTTAGATTTGGATTTGGGATACTTTGACCCAACCTAAACTACAGCAACTGCTAAAACTGCTATGTTTACATTGTTATAGGGGTATACATTGAATACACAAATCTATTTTGAGATTAATCCAAATGTAATCAACTGTTTTCCTAAATGATTTGACTGTAGGTCTATTGAGCTCATGAGTTAACTGTCATGTCTATATAAAAAAATCCTTACTCAGGCCATAACTTATACCAATAAATCATATAGTGTACCCTCGGAAATTCATTTGGCCAGTTTGAATGCCAAAACTTTAAATGGCAAAAGTGCTGAAAAAACTGTATGAATCTGAGAGGAAAGATGATTGTTTTCTGGTTAGCAACTAAAGAATAGTATATCAGATTATAGGTAGCTTTAGCCGCTACACCAGACATGCTAAAATTAGAGACATACAATGGAAGGAGTACCGGAAGAGTACCCACAGTAACACAGGGAAAACATGCAGACTTCATCCAGAGAGATTGTAAATGCACAGTAAAAAGTCAAGAATGAATTTATTTTAATGTAATGTTATATTTTGTTTTAACATAATGTGTTTCATATGTCTAAGTTATACTGACAGAATAACTTAAGACACTAAAAAGTTCATGTCAAACCCTGCATTCTGATACTATAGGTGACCAGACCCTAATACATAACATAACATAACATACATAACATAACATACATAACATAACATATCATATCATAACATAACATAACATAACATAACATAACACTTCTAAAAAACTATAATACAATTAAAAAAAGAAAGTAGCTTGAAGCTTCTAAAAGTTCCTCAAATTACATTAACAAAACTATTTCATGAACATCAAGAAAAAATATTAATCAGCTTCTTTAGATAGGCTAAATATATTGTTTGTGCATTAGTCACTATATGGGACACAGCCTCAATTTAACGCTGGATTAAAGCTAAAACTGCTGTGCAGTTCAACGCAAAGTGGGACATCTGGGTCTCTTTTATAAAAGGTTGTGTAGGAGTAAGTGCAGGCAAGTGCATACACCTAGTGGCCATAGTTTGCGTGCGCACAGAAATAGCCTGATTTATAAAACCCACGCAATTTGTGCGTTATAGATCCCACCTGGAGCAGAAACATGCGTAAGTAAACCCTCCTCATGTCTCGCCCTTGCCACGCCTCCAATCAACCAAAGAAGGCCAAAGTGACTTATGAATGAAATTACATGAACTGCTAATGAGTGGGTTTACCCCAAAAAACATGGAAGTGAGAGAGGCATGAGTCGCTCCACGCAGCATTACGCACGAGTGTGGGAATTATTGGAAAGCGAATGCTGCTTTTCTGATCAAAATAATTATGACACAATAAACTCACCCTCTCTCCATCTGTTTGTCATTTTAACATTTAAGATCACAGCTGATAGTGCAAGATAGTTTATTTAGATCAATGTGGACAGGACTTGTCTGTTCTGTTATTGGGACGTGTAGATGAAAGATAAAAGAGCTTCACTGTCCCCTATTCACACACATTGATATAATGCTTATTGCACACACTGTGTGCACGTTAAGGAGCGGTGCGGGGCAGCTCCTCCCATGTCCCTTAGGTTCGGGTCGAAGTGGGAAGCCATGCGTAATGAGAGTACATTCTAACACACTTTGGTCTAATGCTTCATAAGCACAGTCCTGTATGTGCCGTCTGCAGCTGTTGTATAGACTCATGTCTGAGAATTATTTCATTAATCCAGTCACTGATTCAGCAGGAATCATCTGTACATTGACACACCACAGAGTGAGCCGCATGAGTATGTGCGTTGGCCTGTGCGAGCCTGTGTGAGCCTGCGTGAGCCTGCGTGAACCTGTGTGAGCCTGCATGAGCCTGCGTGAACCTGCGTGAGCCTGCGTGAACCTGCGTGAGCTTTCTTGAGCCTGCGTGAACCTGCGTGAATCTGCACGAGCGTACACGGCCATGAAGTACTTTATACTAGTTCTCTCTTTTTCACACTCTACACGTGCATAAGTTGGTCTGTCTAAATTTAATCTATAGATTTTGGAGTTGGAGTTTTATAGAAAGTCACTTACGCAAGTCTCAGACCCATTTTGTGCTTAAGCAAGCTTTATAAATGAGACCTCAGGTCACCCTCAAACCCAGCTCCACACATCTTAAAGTTGCGGTACTTGATTTTGTTCAGAAAACCATATACTGAATTTGAGAAGCTGTTGTGACAGTGGAGTAGTTTGTTAGTGTTTGCCCTGCAACCAAAGGGTCACTGGTTCAAGTACTTGCCCGGATGCTGTCATTGTGTCTTTGGGTTAAGACTTTTCTGTGGAAAAATGTTGGCTGTTTGGTCGGAGGGGCATGTTGGCAATCATACCTTAGGCTGCTGCCAGTAAGATTTTTAGATACAAAGCCATATTGTTAATTTATACTAACACAACACTATGATGTAAAAATGTAAATAACACAGTTGGGTTAGAGGGTCTCAGTCTTATTTGTTTCTCGCATGACTTCTGGTATGCTGTACTATTGACTGTGTAAATATTTCTTTTGTATTTGCTCAAATACAAAGTAAAATGATCAGGTACTGCAGCTTTTATTGAAGACTCACAAACCCCAGTGTTGACCGATGTGCATTTGCCTGGAGAGAAATGGTCGGTGTGATCTTCTCATTCTCCATCTCTCTAGCGGGTGGCATGGAGGATTGGACTGTGTGAGAGTGCTCATGCATGGTCCGCATCAGTGAAGACCCTGCAGGAGTCCACAACACCAAGGACACTGAGGAACAGAGCAAGTAACGGTCATACAACCAGTGCTGTAACATTGTAATGATGGGCACATTTTTAGAATAGGTCCTCCAAAAAGTAGTTTCTTGCATATTCAACTTGCAACAAAAATGACATGTCTTTATCTCTTTGCAAAATTATCTAATTAGGCTACACTTTGCTTATCAGTAGTTTCTCTGTTCATCATTGAACATGTAAACATTCAGTAGGCATTAAACAAATCTCTTACAATAAATGCTGTATATTCTTGTATATTATATGTACTCTTGGTTTTGAATCCAATTCATTGTTTGTTAGCGTCCCAGGTATGTTTTCCACTTAGCGCCACATGAAGCACCTCTGATAGTATTATCTGACTGACCTGGCTGAGTGCATTATTCATTCACTCCACAGTCACACACGGGTGGTGTGTAAGACACCTCTATATCTCCAACTGAAAATATGTACATACATCTATATGAAACATGTTTTTCCTATGTAAAAGGTCAATCATATTATCAACATGTAACTGGCCTAAGTAGGGGCGTAAAAAGCTTTTTCACTGAGGTGACCGATTTCACTTTTCACCAAAAGTCCCCTTCCGTAGCATGTTTTTTTGGTTAGTGTCCCTCTATATTATAACCACACAGAAAAGTGAAAATATATCTTGTTACACACTGAAGGCTTTCCTAAGGGCCACAGTAAATTGCTCTGCAGGCCGCATTTGGCCCCCAGGCACTAGTTTGGACATCCCTGAAATAGGGAAATTATAAAGGGCATATATAATTACATGTATTGCTATCCTTTATGTAATTTCCAGTCTTCAAGTGTTGTGACTTCCTTAATCCTCTTTGTGTCAAATCTATTCAATCCTGCCTTTGCCTCATTGCCAAAAGGCATGTTGTTCAGTCAAACCACTGCATTTTCTGATGTAACCCAGCCTGCAGTGTCCTCCTTCCTCCTGTATGGGGCAGCAGATATACAGGCCTCTTGTATGCTGCATCTCTTACACACACACTAGTCACACATGTGCATCTAGCGTGCCTCTTTTTGACTCTGCCGGAGCTTGGAAACCCCCAACCACCATTCCCAACCGGACACTTCAGATAAGTGCGCCAAAGCGGGGACAGTGAGGAGGATGAGGACGTATTGTGGATTGTTATAAATCGGTGATGTCTCAAAATGTACAAAGACATGGAGCAGGGGAAGGCTGCTTGGTGACAGCGTGGACAGATCAGTGATGGATAGTGAATATTTCCCTTGAAGATTTGAGAGATAGGGGTTAAGAAAAGCGCCGAAGCGGGGAGCATGGAGGAGTCCCAGCGAAGGGATAAATGTGTCAGTGTCCTTGAGAAGGGATGGGAGACATGTGTATGACAGTGTCCTGAAAGAATGGGGGAAGTAAAGGATTCAAGTACATATTGTAAGACGTTTGACCACATAGATTTTAAATTCGTTCACTGATTGACAAACCATATAGTCATAGTAACAGGTGGGCTTTTTTAGCCATTCAAAATTAAAAAAGTCTAATTACATATCTGACCATGTGTTTTACAATTATATTATTTATTCTCTTCAGTTTCATTCATTCACTCCAGATTCACACACTGGTGGTGAGATAAAACTGTTGCCACAGCTGCCCTTTGGCAGTGTAACATGGACACAAGTCATATCTGTACCATCAAATTTGTCCTGGGGCAGACTTAGAGTTATGAAGCTAAAGCGGATGTTCAGCCTGGAAGACTACTCCCAGCTCATCACCTACACCTGCTGCCTGGAAGATTCCCATCAGCGCCGCTCCACACAGCCTATCATTGCTCAAGCCAGCAAATTTAAGCATCATCATCATCATCATCATCATCATCATCATCAAACACAACAGCATGATTGACCACACTACTGATTGACAGGCTTAGAAGCTACCCCAACAGGTGGTGCATAATAATGTGTGGCCTTTCGTCTTGTCATTTTTTGTATTGTAATAACTGCAAGCTTTAAAAACATTATTTATATCGCGCTTTTCTAGACATTCATCGCACAATGGAGCCTATTATTCATTCACTGACCGTCACACATAGAGTGGTAAGCCAGATCTGTAGCCACAGTTGTCTCGAGGCAGACAGACAAAGCTGGCAGTCAAACCACACCTTCACCTGACACAAATATACATTTAAGCAATGTGGGGGTCAACGTGTGACACAAGGGCAGCATGAACTGGTTGGGGAATTCAACCACCGACCTTTCTTTAAGTACTTATTGCACCATGATTGACTATGGGGACATTTTCGCTCTATATTAAATGATTGACAGGTCTTGCACTAGGAGCTACTCCAAAAGGAGAAGCCTAATAATATGCAGCTTGTCCATTCAAAGTAGGGGAGATGTAATTGAGTACACCTGTCCTGGGGTAGACTGACAGACATGTGACAGCCAAATCGTAAGTACAGCCTCTAAGACCACCTCCAAACACAACAATAACAATTATTATAACAATACTAACACATTTATACATTTAGGCAAGATCGGCCAAGTGCCTTGCCCAAGAACACAACAGCAAAATTAAAACTGCAAGCAGTGATAAAGGCACTTTACTTAATTACTTGAATTAGCTGGCACTAGAATTAAACCGCCAACCAATAAGTGGATGACCTGCTGAGCCACTGTCTCATCTAAGTTATTCTTTAAGCATCTATCACACCATATTAAATATATCCTCTGATTGACAGGCCTTATAATAGGAGCTAAAACCATCAGGTGGTGAATGATGAGTGGCTTTCTTTCATTCAAAGCAAAGGGGCGATGTAATTGAAAACACCTGCAAGCGTTAATAATGAAACATCATTAGATTTACATGCTTTACGTGCTTTTCAAGACATTCCTTGCACAATTGAGTCCATTCATGCCAGATTCACTCATTGATGGTGATAAAGTAAATTTGTAGCCACAGCTGCCCTGGGACAGAGTGATTGACTGACCACCACTAAACAATTTTTTTTGCTCCATCTTAACTCCATGCTCTGATGGACAGGCCTTATACTAGACAACCCTGACAAGTGGTGAATAATAATGGCTTTTCACAACTTTACATAGGCTACTTTCATGCTAACATAACTCATTACTGTAGTTGTGAAGTGGGCGTGGCTAGCAGGGAGAAAGCGAGCCTTAAAGAAAACACCTAATCTGATATTAGCATCTCCCCATAAGACAAATTCATATTGACATTAATTCTAATATGATGAAATTGTTATACAGTATGTTTTAATATTCTACTCCACGTCTAGTGAGCTAATAAGCTAACTGTCAGATGCCATGTCTATTAAAAAAAAGCCTTACTAATCAAGTTATGTATGTACCCTTGGAAATACATTGTCATTTTGCAAGTTAGAATGCCAAAACTCAAAAATTCAATTTCAAAATGGCAAAACTGGAGATGGAAGTCTATAAATCTTAAAGGACAAGAAGTTCAGAACTGATTTTCTGGCAAGAGTTATCCAAATTTGCAATGTCATGTTGTATCCAGTTTTGGCAAGACCCAAGAGGGGAAAAAAAAATCATGATACAATAATCTGGAAAAAAAAAATCATCTTTAGTATAAAATGAGTCATAAACAGCTTTTTTTCCACCAATTTCCCTTAATATTAAAATCTCCTATTTGAGTGACAAGCATTATACTCGGGAGCTACCCCAACAGGTGGTGCATAATAATCTGTCATTCTTTTTTCATTTTTTTTGAGCTTTACTCTCAGTGATAAGGGAAATGAAATGGAGAACACCTGCGAGCCTTGACAGCTTGACACCCAAATAATAAATATTAAACGGTAATTTGGCTATGCTAAATATGTGGAGTGCTAATTGAGTGAAGCGGAAGAGTTTTAATTTCACATAAAAAACACGACGTGATTCCTGGCTCGGGAAATTCATAAATAGATTCATGAGGTCCATTCAAGGTCCATCGAAATTTACTTAATGGCCAAGGTGGTCCGTGCACACTAATGAGGTTTCGCCTGCATGGCCTCTACGATTTGCTCCTGCCATCATGGTCTCTAGGAAGTGCTCCTGCCTGCATGGTCTCTAGGAAGTGCTCCTGCCTGCATGGCCTCTAGGAAGTGCTCCTGCCTGCATGGCCTCTAGGAAGTGCTCCTGCCACCATGGTCTCTAGGAAGTGCTCCTGCCATCATGGTCTCTAGGAAGTGCTCCTGCCATCATGGTCTCTAGGAAATTGTCCCCCAAAAATCTTTTGACCGCAAGTGAACGCCCACACACTAATGCACTAATCTACTCAGAGACCTCCAAGAGTATGGTGGTCGGTGGTATAAAATATGCAAACTGTGGGCTGATTCGTTGATATACTCCACATTTGAGTTAAAGGAGAAATATGGAGAATTTCTAAACCCAGAAATGCTGTAATATTTTTTCTTAATGAATAAAAATGATAGTCTGGTCCTGTTCTATGATATAAAGTAGGTACTCTGTCATATTTATTATTTTGTCTAAGTCCCGCCCCTGTCCCATAGACACGCCTTGTTGTGTTGGCCAAAAGACCACAACAGTGCCCACCCACCTCTGGTTCCGGAACAAAAAATCCCATTCATTTTTGCCCAGGACTTTTTAAAAAATCCATATTTTAACTGTTTAAAAGATCGGTGCTATGTGGTATCTCACGATCATAGCGCCAATATTTTCAGCTAAAAGAAGTTATTTTAACAGGACTACTCAACGAAATAAATTTCAGATACCTTTTTAGATTGATAATATTGGTGCTATGAACGCCTTTTAAACTCATCTAAAATATGGATTTTTCAAAAAAATTTTCTCAGGCAAAAATGAATGGGATTTGTACTTCCAGAACCAGTCGTAAAATCTCACCGCTAGGGCATTTTGGGCACAAACTCCGAATTAAGAGCTTATGTAGTCAATTGGACAGGATATGAAGAACAACAAAGATGGAAGACTATAACTGACAATTGATGTGCAGCGGTGTGCATGGCCCTGCCCTCTGTTATCCTATAATACAGAGTAATGATACGAGGGAGCCTTAGGGGGGTTAGAGGAGGCTGAGTAGGACGTGTATAGTACATGTGTAGAGGTGTACAGAGGTGTGTAGAGGGATCCCTGTGCAGTCCCCCGTGTGTACATCTCTCTGTGAGCCTTTATAATGAGAGTGTGATTAATGATGGGTGAGCTCGGAGGTGGCTGAGCTATCCCAGGGCGGACTACAGAGGCACAACCCGGGACACGCATGACATACTACACACAATACTACACACACTGAGAGTACACACAGTGACACAAGTACACACTTATTGAAGCATTGTATGTTAGCCTCAGTGCCTTATTCATCACTCCAGTTAAAAGTGTAGTCCATGAGTTTCCTAAAATCAAAAATTGTTAGAACAATAAAAAAAAAGCTTTATCTGACCTTCTTCTATAATGTAAAGTAGGTAATCTGTGATTATTATTTAATTTTAGTATTTTTACCACTGGCCTGTACAACATCAAATCAGAGTTTGTGGGTTACCACTTTGACCAATAGTAGTCAAGTTTCAAGTCCCTCCCCTGGCCTCTACAGACTCTAGATGACCTACTGTACATGATAAAACAGGGTCAGGTAGCCAATTTTAAGCATTTAAAAAAAAAATTCAAGGGACATCAAGGGTTGAATATAAAAGTCTAACCAAGTGTACCCTTTGATAAGCACTACAGTAAGTTCAGTTTTATCATAAACAGTCAAACAACACAAGAGTTCAATCAGAGTTTAGCTCACAGAAAATATCATAAAAGATGGTGATTACCATGGCAACTGTACGTCCAAGTAGGTCACTGTCAGGGAGGAAAATAATGGTTTGTTCCAATTGTCCTAGGAGTTCATAAATCAGACATGTGATTGAAAAGTAAACAGCAAGTAACAAACTATAATAGCAAAACTAGAAAGAACTTGGACAGTGCAGACCTCCGCCAAGGCAGCCTATTTCCCATATATACTCTTCAAACAAACAATTCTAAATAGAACCTTCTGTGGGACTGAACACATCACCAGAAAAAAAAAAAAACATAACAGTGAGTTCTCTTGTTTGGGGGAGAGAGCCGTGACCAATGGTCATTGAGTTTTTGAGCGGTTCAGCCCATACACACTCTGATTGGTAGTTGCTAGAGGCCAAGGGAGGGACAAAAGTAAATGTAAAAATGTTTATGTTTCTTATCTTGGGAAACCTCTTGACTACAACTTTGTGCATGGTGTGTCAAGTTTTGCCACAAGACATGGTTAGGTTCTAACCAACATTATTATCATTTTGAGTTTTGACTACATGCCCCCTTATAACATAGCCACAACTCCAACTCCCGAGGTGAGTTGTGTAAGCTTTTTCCTTTCTGCTATTTCATACCTATTCAGTTTAACACAAGTAAACACGGTCAGTGCTCGGAAAAAGTATGTGGTAAAAATTAGGTAAACTTACTGGCTTAAAAAGAAAACTACTAAGTCTGAGTCAAAACTGTGGTACAGGTACTACTAGTGGAACATGGATTTATTCTACTCAGAAGTCAGGACAACATTACTGCTAATTTCTGGGTTAGATCTTGGCTAGTCTTGGCTTATTTCTGGTTTAGTCCAGGGTTATTCCTCTTATGTCCACATTTAGACCTGTTTCCTGTTTGGATTAGCTCTGGTTTAGGCCTGGTTTCATTCTGGGTTAGTCCTGATTTAGCCTTCATTTCAATATATAAAATGTTGCTTGAAAATGGAAGGGAATTTTTTTTTAATTTAAAGATTTTTTTATAGTGTGTACAGCAACAAGGCACTCTCTGATCGGTTTGATCTCCACACAAGAGTGGCTACATACTGTTGAGTGGATTGCTTTGTTTGCCTGCGTACATGAACTCCAAACACGAGACTCCCTACTTGACAAAGGCTCAGTAATCAGCTTTGGGGAACTGTGTAAGGCTTCAGGCATTGGCAGGCAGAAGATCTGTTTATGTCAGGCGAACTGGTGCTTCGTGTGCTCAAATTCAAGATGGCAGCCACATTATTGAAGACAGGGAGAAATGAAAGGTCCTATATTCTGCAAAATCGACTTTTCTGGGCATTTAAACAAGTTTTAATGTTGTTTCTACCTCAAACACATACACACAGTTGTGTGTTGTTTCATTCATGTATGTTTGAGTAATTAATTATGTTGAGCTATAGTCCTCTCCAAGAGATTTAAACAGACAGGGGTTTGTTTACTGTATTTAAAACATGGATATAACAATGTAAATCAAATAACCAATAGATTTAGAACAAAGTCTTAGTTTTCTCTTATTTGTTTCCTAAAAAAGCAAAAAGTAATTATATAACTCCCATTTTAGTGTAAAGTCTTTATGAAGATGGTCAACAACAAATCTGCTGAAGTCCTTCCAGAATTTGTTGGTGTAAGAGCATGTCCAGTAGAGATGTTCAACAGTCTCTGGTTGGCCTCCACAAAAAGAGCAATTCACATTAAAGTCTCTTTTAAATGTAGTCATATAATGATTAGAAGGATAATATTTATGGATAATCTTGAACGATACTTCCTTTACTTTATTTGTTAAAAGATACCTAGGAATCATCCAAACTGTCTTCCATTCACAAAGCAATTCTAAGATGACGCAACATGAGAAATAGAGACAGATTCTTGCTGAAACAATGCACCCATGCACCAGAACTAATGGTTTGTTCCTGTCTTGAAACAGGGACAGGTGAGACTGAGTTCTAATCTGAGTTTTTTTTATCGAGTCCCAGTGGAATCTCCACAAAGCAGCTTGTACTAGATAAATATTGTGTTTTTGATGCTGCAAATTATGAAATAGTAACCAAATGTATCCAAAATAGACTGTGAAATGTGCAAAAAAAGTATAAAATAGGACCTTTAAATAGGAATGGATTACTGAGGTGAACAGTTTAAGGATCCCTTAAGAGCCGTAAGTGGGAAGTAGTTACATTTACTTGAGTAAATTAGTAGTTGTTAAGTGGTAACCCACCTTTGTCTGATAGGTGACCAGATGTCCCACTTTGCGTTGCACTGCTCAGCAATTTTAACTTAAATATAGCGTTCCACATATTAAGGCTGTGTCCCACATTTTGACCCATTCAGCAACATTTTATTCAACAGTAGTTACATCTCTGTTACTGTCAAATTAACTATTTCTAAATCTGAATATAATATACAGTAAGACAATAAAAGTGACAATTTATTAGTAATTATGTAATTTATTATTATTATTATGTAATATTATTATTATTATATTTTTTACTTCTACTTGAGTAATTTTATTTATTTATTATTTTGACTTAAACCTGATCTTTTTTTTTTTTCCGCCACACTATAAAATTATATACAATAAAATATATTACATGTATTGGCATATATATATATATATATATATTCAAATGGCCATTGTCCAACTGTATTCTGACTCTTATATTTGCAATTTATGTGATTTTCCATGTTAAGGTTACATAGTTATGATTTTCTTTTTTGTCACATAATAATTAACATAGCTGTCTGGCAAATATGATTTAAGACAATTATTATGCCTCTAGTAAAGCAGTCTGCCATATGGAGTAAACAACATCCAGTTTTAATTATGCTGCATGATAAAATAAACATTTGTCATTATCTGAGACCTCAAGTATGAATTATGAAATTATCACTCCCGAGTTCTTAATGTTTTGAATTTGAATAAATGCATGCTACTATTGCTGTTAATGTGTGCAATCATTAATACAGATATACATCATTAGAATCTAGAGCTGGCTGTCACATACTTGTCAATGCATGTTGAATTACATGGCACTAATTGGACGTTCCAGCTGTCATTTTGTCCATATGTTTACGTGTATCCAGATACATGCATTTGACTCTGAATGTAAGTCAATACTGACGCCTGTTCTGATTTAATGCAGTTTTCGTGAGAAACGTCATTCAACATTTATTTCCAATAAACAATTTTATACTACAGTGCACTATTCACTCCAGTCAACTGGTTTTGGTAAGGTACATCTATTGCCACCGCTGCCCTGGGTCAGACTGTTCCAGCCATACCATGCGAAAAGCAGTCTCCTACCAACAAATGCATCCCCCACAATCACATTTTAAAATTGCAAGAGTCTTGCCCAAGGACACAACAGCAGTATCACCCATGTGGGAATCAAACCACCCAGCATGCACATTATTGAGTCACTCCATATTCACACATTAGTATTGGTATCCACAACTGGCCTGGGGCAGACTGACTGAGATGTGACAGCCATACCATGCCTTTCAGCCTCTGGACATAATAAAAATTGAGCCAAAGCCATCCCATTTACCCAATAAATACACTCTAAAATGTGTTTATCTTTACCTGAATACATGCGTTTCACCCTGAATGTAAGTCAATTCAGTGATTGCCTGCAGCAAACTGTCACATATTTAATGTAGTTTTAATGAAGACAATCTATTGAAGATCCAATCTTCCAGTTAGTTGGTTGTAAATACTGTACAGTTTTTGTAGCATCAGGATTTCTGACATTACGTAATTTTTTTCCTATATATTAAATAAAATGTATATTACTTGAGGGTGTTTCATTTGTGTTCAAAGATGATATATTGTTTGAGATTTTAGTGTGAAATAAAATAAATGACAGTGATTAATATTTGGCTTTTGAAATGGTATATTTGCACATTTCCAGTCAGATTTCCAAATCTGACCTTCAATGGGAAACATTTGGAAACCCCTGGCTTTTACTGATAAATAGAGCTTAAGGCTTTTACTTGATACAGATAGAGTGAAATTGTGCAGTTACTAACATAATGACAAATCGCATAATAAAGTGCAATTGACCCAAGCCACATAAGATTTAATACGCTTTTCAAATTTTAATTCTCGGACGTAATGGTGTCTTGCTAGAGTTCTTGGTTTGCTAACTGTGACAAAACAAAGTCAAATGTTAAACGCAAAAAGGATACCTACATTCTTTGAGCACGTGCGTTAATTAGGCCTGGCATTTCAATTTTCACACTCATTTTGAACACATATTACAGTCACGATTCATGTATGAAGAATTAGCGTCTCATTGACAGCTCTCGGGTCAATGTTTGGTCTAATTATCAGTTAAACATTCAGTGCCATTTCCTCATTAAAGCTGCATTCAATCAGAGAGACAGTACGTGACAGGCAATAACATAATTGACTTACAATCAGGGTCAAAGGTATGTATTCAGGTAGAGATAATCACAACGCCACCCAAAATAAAGACAGACTAATATTTAATCGGACTGGCTTTAGCTTTGACTACGGTACGCATTCACTGTGGCACTGTTTTCAATAAGCTTCTGCAATGTCACAATATGTATTTCCGTCCACTGTTGCATTTATTTTTCACCAAGAGCTTGTATTGATGATGGGAGAATCGGACCGCAGCACCAAAGACTTCTCCAGCACATCCTAGAGATTCTGGACTCTGCGGTGGCCGACCTATGTGTGAAAATGATGTCGTCTGCTCCCTGGACCACTCCTTCACAATTTCAGCCCAATGAATCCTAGCATTGTCATCATGGAATGTTGATGGAATAACCTGGTCATTCAGTATATTCAGGTAGTCAGCTGACCTCATTCTTTGCTGAACTTAGACCTGACCAACTACAGGAGGCTCTTACCAATTTTCCTAGTTAGTTTAGGTGAAGAAGGTTCATGGTTCAATTCCCACTCCGGTTTGTTCAATTGTTTTGTTCGTGGGCAAAACATCATCCATTTTGCCCATGTATGAATGTGTTGGTGTGATTGTTGTAGTGGCCATAGAAGCCATTGGTGTGGTATGGCTTCTTTGTCAGTCTGCCCCAAGGCAATAATGGCTTACCAAAACTATTATGTGACTGATTAGTGCATTTTATTGTAAAGTGGGTTGACTCCAAAGAAAAGTAATATATACATTGGATGCATTAAAGCTGTGGTCCAGAGGTTTATCTGACCCTGTTCTATGATGTAAAGTAGATATTTTTGTTCCTCTCCTGGCCTCTACAGCAACATCAAATCAGATTTTAGGGGTTACTACTATGACCATGCATTACATTAGAGATTACCTAAATCACAGCTTTGTGTCAAATGCATGTATGTAGGTAAAGATACATATGATATAATGACAGATGGAATGTCTAATTAGTGCTATACAGTATGGAATTCAACATGCAATGACAAATATGTGACAGCCAACCTTTGGATCCTGATGATGTATATCTGTGGTAATGATGGCACACAATTTAACATGTTTAACTTAAGAATAATCATTTAATAATTCCTATTGTAGGTCTCAGATAATGACAAATGTTTATTATATCCCGCAGCATAATAAAATTGGATATTGTTTACGCCATATGGCACACTGCTGTATTAATTAGTCTTATTAGGAATATTTGCAATTATCATAAGCACAATTATCCACACAAAATCATATCTGCCAGACAGTAAAAACAATAAATATGTTACATTGTGTTACTATAGAAAACAGACAAAAACTAGATGCGCCTGACTCTCAGCAAAGAGTCAATGGCTGCCAGTATGTGTCAGCTCTGTAACTGACTGGCCAAAGTAATTAGTAATAAGAAAATTGTTAAGAAATTGATACAAATCTGACTCTGATCTATTAATGATTCTGTCATAATTATTATGGAATAATCGGTGTTCGTCCACGTCCGAAGATCCTAGCTGTGAACGCAATAACTCAAAAACGAATTGCCAGATCAGTTTCAACATTTGCACACAGGTACATACCATAAAGACGCCGAACTGTATTATTTGGGTACTTCTTCGATGAATGTTAATGCAATTAATATTAATCGTAATGTAAGTAATTAATTAATTACGGGCCAATACTGTGAACGCAATAACTCAAAAAGTATTTTTCAACTGTTGCACACAGGTACATATCATGAAGATGCAGAACTGGATTGAGTTTGGTACATCTTCGATTAATGACAATTGAGCCAATAAT